>CAOJBJ011594564.1:0-13255 GCA_948291685.1 Euphorbia celastroides | reverse complement strand
TTTTACTTATAATTAAAATAATTAATTAATTTTATTTTTATCTAACTAAATTTTAATTTTCACTTTTATCTCAATTCTCTTCGCTATCAAACATTCTCAATCTTAATTAATTTAGATTCTTAAAACTTAAAATCATTATATCTCTTAAATCGTTGATTTTTTGTATTCGATTATTTTGTTCGTTTTACATTTATCTTTAAAACAAGATCCATATTGATATATTTTTGACAAAAAAATTGAAATTTTTTATAACGTCCTATAATTTCTTATAATATCCTATAATATCTTATAATCTCTAATAATGTCATATAATCTTATACATTACAAATTTAAAATGATGTGCTACTTTCAATAACCCTCATAACATCATTTTTGCATTTAAAAATCGTATAATGTCCTATAATCTCCTCTAATGCCTAATAATCTCCCATAGTGTCTTATAATCTCATACTTTTCAAGTTTTGTGAAACTTTCAACAGCCCTTATAACCTCATTTTTATGTATTTTAAAGCCCTATAATGCCCTGTAATGTCCTATAATCTCCTATAATCTCATACATTGAAATTTTGAATTTTGCACAGCTTCTGACAACAGCTTTTAGGAACAACAGCTCTGACAGCAATACCGAATAGACCCTACGAATATGGCATTCATTAAAATTAATGGTCGATTGAGGTGTTAATCTACATTTTTTATACCAATTTTCCCAATTATCAACACCAAAAGACACTTCAACACATTATTTTGAACCTTCTTATTTAAGAACAAATGCCTATTTCATCAATAATTTATGTTTCTTATGAATAATTAGAAAACTTCACTAAATCAACAAGTTACAGATATGAGTCTCATCAATTCCAGGTACCTCAATTGGTAACTCAATTTCACCATAATACTGCGCATCCAAACAGTCTTCCAGTGTGACAATATCTGCTTCCCCAGAACTCGTGTTATCATAGAGATGATAATTTCTGCTACCGGTTGTTGCATTTCGGTTCTTTACAGAAATGGAGTTTATCCATTTTCTTCTTTTTCAGACTCATTCCGATGAAGCCGTCATTGTTCACCGAAAGAACAAGTGCAAACAAAAGGACAAGAGCTATCCAAAGGCCACCAATTTTGGTTCCCATCTTGGACGCGCAAAAGCAACAAAGTTATTCCATTCCTTCTTAGAGGCTACCATGACGATGAACACAATGGCAAGCATGATAATTGATAGATGATGATTACCGTACTAGGGGTTCCAATCCTAGACCGATTTCATATATGACCAAGAAGAGATAAAGGATCAATGGACTGCACATGCTGTTTTCTAGAGTTAAGCTGACAAAAATATGAAAGGACAGAATAATATAAAATGAAGTCAAGTTAAATAAGAAACCTAGTTAAATAAACCTGTTCAATTTCAATTTCTAAGTGTACTAATAGTTTCTTAAATCAATGGACTGCAGAAAAGCTAGTTTAATATACTGCTCAGTACAACTTTGCAAGACCCAAATCCTCCCTTGAGAGATCCCAATGCACCTTTGCTGATGCCAACTTCTCTTTAGCTCCAACCCACTCTTCAATTACCTTCTTCGTTTCAGCCTCCAAATTTCTCCTTGCTTCGATCTCTTTACAAGTCTCTTCATTTCCTCTTTCTAATTTTACTGAAACGGAATTCTTTTGGGCAATTATTTTGTCAATCTCATCTTGCAATTTCGCTTCTTCATCTGAAAGTGTCAAGAACTCAAACTCCAGTGAACTTAATTCCTTTTGTCTTTCATCTAGCTTTGAATCGATATCGGCAGTTTTCCCTGCAAGAGATGATCTGCGAGCTTTAGCAGTCTCTGCAGTTTCTTTGGCACTGTGAACATTATTTTTAACATTGGCCAGCCGAGATATTATATCTTCAAGAGCAGTCTTTTCCTTTAGATTGGTGGTATTCTTCACAAGTGCATTAAGGCTTTCCTCGATTTTGACGAAACAATCAGCTTGCTGTATAGCCTCTAATGACATACTGAAGAATATTCGCAATGCTTCCTTCTGTTGCTGAAAATTAGCAGTTTCTGGTGTTTGAATTGAATCTAAGGTGAAGTAATTTTCTTTGTCTCTCATGTTTGAAAGTTCTGCTAGGAGATGTTTAGATGTTGTCTGCAAATGTGCAACATCCTGTAATGCCACAAACATTTAGCTTAAGTAAAAAGATATACATATGTAATACGACTGCAAAATATAGGGGAAAGTTCATCAGGGTGAGAATGTTTTTCAGTTCAAGAGAGAATATATGAAATTTGTTTCCTGTGGGCAAAAGTACATTTTCAACTCTCAAGAGAATTTTACCAAAAAACAAAAAACATTTTTAGGACGCATTCTGACAAACTTGACACATGAAAAAATAGCACTGTCGACTTATTGGTATTGCATCTTAGAATCAAGCATAATCAATTAACAAATAAAACCAGAATCACGTCATACTGGAAATTGTTGACAATCAATGGAAGCGTCTACATTTTGATAAATCTCATAAACACACATTCTTGGTGCAAATTGATATAATACAATCTGCTCTTTATATTTGACGTTCAACAAATAGATGAATGAGAAATGCTTAAATTGTATGCTATTCTAAGGTAATACAATCTTTTGAGAAAACAAAAAACACATTGGGGTCATTTCATGCATAATGCCAAAATATACTTTTTTATATGTCTCACTACTCAACACGAGCTCAATTCTTTTCTTCAAGTAACTCCCAATCTAGGATGCATGGACACGACACTTGCTGCTGTGTCAACGTGTCTGACACGTGTCGGACACGGATACGTGCATGACACGCGTCTGACACGTGTCAGACATGTCAAAAATCAATCGGACACGCCATGTAGGATAGTGGAGGCGGGACACAGCTGGAGACACGGTCATAACCCGGTTTGTTCTTTCAATGAAAGTTCTCTTTGAATCATCTTTGAATGATTTGCACCAAATTTTATCATAATATTTAGAGAAAAGACGAAAAACACTATGAGAAACATGCAGTCGAAAACTAAAAAGGCACAAAACCGAAAAGAATCATTCCAAAAGAAAATAAGATGTGAAAAAATTGCTGAAGCAATTGAAAACTCTGAAAAGGAAGGAAAGAAGAAATGAACTGATGGAAAAATGCAAGGCGGCGCAAAAGAGATGTGAGTTCAAGAGTTAGTGCTTTCATATATTAAGGTAAAGATAGGCGCAAGGTTTTATTGGGTCTGACGAATCCAGCCCATAAAATATTTGAGTGGACTTTTTTTTGAAAATCATTTGAGTGGACATTTCAATATAATGCTCACAAATATTCTTGTCAATATTATATACTTAAATATTTTTCATATAAAAATTTATATTTAAAAATATTTTTCCCCGCCGTGTCCAAATACATATATTTTAAAAATTTCCGTGTCGGTGTCCGTGCAACCTAATTGCACATTCATTGTTTTTGCGATGATAGACTTCTGAGGGAACTGATTCTCTTTTAGTTGTTTACCGTGGAAGGGAATTTTTGATGAATCAATGTTAGTTTATGGCTTTCTTTAAATGGATTCTGTTTAATACCTGAAAACGACATGGTAATTTGTTAATTTTGCTAAACTATGTTTTTGAATCTTAATCTTATGGTGAATTCACAAGGGTTGTACTATAGAAATCTCATAAGGTTGAGTCTTAAGAATGAAGAGATGAGTGGTGCTTTTTTCAGTTTTTCGAAGATTAGTGGTAAAATTTGATGATAAATGGGTGCCAGACTCCAATGCTATATAGTCAAGATTTTGGAGGAGAAATATCCAGAGCCATCTCTTGTCACCCCTGCTGAATTTGCTTCTGTGCAAGTATCCCTCTTCTTTCATTTGCTTATGCACTTTTTCTGTTGCAATTTCTTTGAATTTGTGGATTTTCTTGTTTGACTGATCTTAAGAAAACAAATGCAGGGGCTCAAAAATCTTCACTACCTTTATCAATTTTGTTACAAGCAAGGATCCTAGTGATAAATCAGAACAGTCAAAGCAGTTGAATTTTTCTTTAGTGTTTTTTTTTGGTGTTATTCTGCTAGGAATTATTTCAGGGTCCATTCATTGCTGGGGAAAAGATCACTGCCGCTGATTTGAGCTTGGCACCACAGCTGTACCATTGCTCTTGGTCATTTTAAGAATTGTACTATCCCTGAAAGCTTGACTCATGTCCATAACTACACTAAGGTTTCACTTCTGATTTTTGATGTTGTATATGTGATGTTAGCTCATTAACTATCATACAAATAAATTCGATATACTCTTTGAAGTGTTTTTAATGACGTCACCTGTAAAAGTTAATCACACGGTTGCAGTTGGTGTTTTAAAAACATAAATAAAAAATAAATTATAATAAAATAAAATACTTGAAACATATTTTAGGCAGTGTTTTAAAAATAATTGAACAATAGTCGCAATTGAGGCATCCTCATTTGTGGCATATAAAACATGGTTTTCCAGTTTAGCATTCAAAATGACAACTTCATTACTAAAGTTCTCCGGTATATCATATAGTTTTACCAAACAAATTACTTTAAATGGGTTTTTGAGTTATATTTATCATAAATATTAATATCTTTAATAAAAAATAGAGTTTAGGTGTTAGGTGGTGTCTAGTCGAATAAATCGACCTAATACCCAAGAACGATCTAGAAACACAATGAATGACAAGCTTTAAAATAGTACCTAGGCTGGAGTAGATGGGGATTAATATGGCGATAAATATCCTAAATTCAGTGGCGGAGCCAGGATGTCAAAAGAGGAGGGGCGGTTTTTTGTAAAAGAATTAAAATATATACCAACTAATATGTTAAAAACTCACTATATAAACAAACTAGAATAGATGGTTCTCATCACATGTTAACTTTATAATACTCTAATGACTAAACTCATTGTAATCGAAAAATTAATAAAATTGTATGTACATTAATACTATCATACTTTAATAATTTTCAAGTTGAATAACATCGATAAGAAGAAATAAATTGAAACAAGAAGCATGGAGGGGTTGAAAATTACCGGCGTGCAGGGTAGGCGGCCGCCCACCTTCGCCCACCCCTGACTCCGCCACTGACTTTAATTGCTAAGACTCTACAAATATACTTTTTCAATCCTCAACAAGAAAATTATGTATTACTAGCTTGCATTCTTGAAAAAAAAAATAGACATTTAAATCATATGAGATTGGAAATCAAACTTGAGTTTACCCAAAGTTTGACACATTATCAATTGCAATTGTCAGATCAAGTTAGCTTCAATTATAAGTTCATTTATGATTCGTATCAGAACGAATGATAATTTTTAGGTTGGTCTAAGTTGTAAATGTTTGATCAGTAATAACCAGTGTCCAAATCCATACAAAATCATAGTATTATTTTAATATCTCTAATTCTATTCTTTAATATTATTTACTCAACATTATCACACCATATTTTGATCAAACTTCTTATTTGTAAAACACTCACATTATCATCCTTAAAATTGCTCGGAGTAAAGCAATTTACGGATAGACGTCCTTTTTTTAATCTTTGTTGCTTGTTATTTTCTTGGATGCTATTACCAAAATAAAACTATTTTCTTATTTTAAAAAAGATTATTTGCTTGGATGCCTTATACAACTATTTTTTCATAAGGCGAATTTGCTTGATTCATTCATCACACAATGAGAATTCTTAAAAAAATTAAAAAGCTAGCAATATTAAGTTGTCGGAGTCTTTAAGTCTCCTTAGACTCTTTTTGTATAGTGCTTTAAAGACTAACAAGTTTTTTTTTGTTAAAAAAACTAAACTTATCTTATATGGGCTTACACCAAATTGAAATAAAAATCCCTACCCCAACCCGAATATTATTCAAACCTGAAACCTCCAAAATCCACAGGTTATATCTTAACTACTAGGCTAAGCTTAAATAAAAAAAATGGTAGAATAAGTATTTCATTGTAAGAAGATTAAAAATAGTTTAAAGGTTAGGATGCATCCTGAAGTTATTAATTATTTTTCTCTAAATCGTACATAAGTATGAGGTATTTTGTGTACAAATCCATTAATTTTGGACCTCATATTGAATTCTTGGTTTGCCTAGCAATTATTTTTCGCATATTGGATAGAGTAGAGTACTACAAAAACATAATGGAAATTGTACAAAGTACAACATCTTTTTATTCTTTTATATAAAAGTAACCTAGCACGCAAACTAATTATCTTTGTCTCCAAATAACTTTTTAACAAACATTTACATTATTCTCCTTTTCCCCAGCTCTCTTTCATTTTTGTTTGCCTGATTCAACTCTCATCAACAGTCCTTTTCATCGATCCGTCATTTTACTTCTTTTCTTAATTTTTCAGTTTCTTCATTCATCCTTCCATCTTCTTATATTATTTCATTTCATTCTTGTTCATTCACTGTTTTCTAGTTTCTATTCATAAAGAAATGAAAGAAAAAGATGGAAAAGCTTGACGAACAAAAGGAAACAATAATAAATCACCAGAATCAAGCAAAGAACACAAGTGAATAATGAACTAGAAGAAACAAATGAAAAAATAGGTACCATAGCCATTATACCAAGAAACAAGCATAGAAAGTATTCAAATAACAGGTATAATGGCCTTTATACCAAATAGAAAACATTAGAAAACACCCAAACTTCAGTTTTGGTCCTAACATTTTCATGGTCATAGGCAAAACTATGAAATATAGGCCATGTTTATTAAAAAAAAATTCATATACAATTGAAATATGTTTTCATAAATGCTAAATAAAAGCTATTTTACAATTTAACTTTATAAATTTAACTTATTTACTTTAAAAAAAATTCAGCATATTCCTTAAACTTTACATATACACAATATATGTGGAATATAAAATTATGGGTCCCTTTTAGTCGTGGGTCCTAGGCCGTCGCACTTTTGACCTATGCCCGGGGCCGACCCTATATAATTGATATTATACCAGTTAACAATCAAAGAACACAAAGGAAAAATGA
The DNA here is from genome assembly GCA_948291685.1 of Euphorbia celastroides. Taxonomy (NCBI): domain Eukaryota; kingdom Viridiplantae; phylum Streptophyta; class Magnoliopsida; order Malpighiales; family Euphorbiaceae; genus Euphorbia; species Euphorbia celastroides. The sequence goes on along the minus strand of CAOJBJ011594564.1, from coordinate 6,253 downwards.
TTTATAATGACAAAACTCAGGTATAATGGTCATTATATCAACGAACAAGGGGTATAATGCCCATAATACTAGGATTAAAGCCTTTGGACAACCAAGACAACAAATAGTCATTATACTTGCAAAATAGGTGGTATAATGCCCATTATACCATGCTTAAAGCTTCTAAACCACCAAAATAACAAAATAGGCATAATGACTATTATACCAACGAAACGATGGGTATAATGCCTATTATTCCATGCTTAAAGCCTCATAAACCACTACAGTAAACAAATTCATAGGTATGATGGTCATTATCCCAACCAAACGAGGGGTATAATACCCATTATATCACTACTAATGTCTTTAATTAGACCAGCAAAACTCAACAACCAATGAAATATAAAACAGGAAATGTAATTTGAAAGTTTGTAAAAAGATAAAAACTATTGGTTCGTTAAATAATAATGTCACAGAGGATGTTCTTATCAATCAACATTCTCAATATTTCATATGATATAAGAATTATACATCAAATAAGTCAACTTCAGAAATTTTTCATTTTGTTATGGTTTTTAAAAGTTTATTATTATCTTTTGACAAAATTAAAGAATAAGCAAAGAAGTTATTTTAAGGGTGACGAATGTTTTAACCCTTTTAGAGGTTTCAAGTTTAAGTCGCATTTAGGGTCGGGTGGAAATTGTTTCCTATTAATATAAGTGCCATTGTACAAATTTAAAACGAATAAGGAAATATGCACTTAAGTTTCAAAAATTTTCATTGGGCCATATTATAATTTTTTGTTAACCAACCAAAATTTAAGTTCAAAATTACCATATGAGCTTCAAAACCTTTTCATGAGTACTAATTGTTTAAATACTCATTTTTTTACAAGCTATTAATGAATCGTTCCTATATTTGTTCACGAAAATGCTCATTTAGTTTGTTTATGAACTGTCCATAGATATGCGCATAAAAAAGGTCGTTTATTATGTCCATGAACAAAATTGTTTATACATGGTGTGAGACTTCAGAGAGAGCAAGAAACATAGTTCGAGTTTTAAGAAAACACTCTCTAACCCTACAATTACAAATTCATATGTCTAATTAAATTAGTTTAAATGGTTTTATCATCTCATATTTTGTCAAAATGGGCTCTTACTATTTTAATTGTATTTAATACATGTATTTTTTTCTGGCTAAATGCATACTTAGCCTCCTCAATTATCACAATTTGTTGAGCTAACACCTTCACTTAGTTTTAACCTCCTAAAATTGGCAAAAATGTTAGTTTCAGCCCCCACTCCCGAGTTGCCATGTGTCATAATTTGATTGGAGAGATAAAATTATAAAATTTGGCCTTTTTGAAAAGTCAAACCAATCACAATGTGACACGTGGTACTAGAGGGGCTGAAACTAGACCTGTTCAAGAAACTCGTGGCCCGTCAAGCCCACCAAAGCCTGTCATATGTGGGTCGGGCCGGGTTTGGACATTATTTTTTTTTTCATTTAGGCACGGCCCGGCCTAAGCCCGTGAAAGCATGCTCATATGTTGGGTTGGGCTTGGTTTTAATTTTAACGTCCAAGCCCAGCCCGGCCCGGTCCGAATACTAATTTTATATAATATTTTAATTAAATTGAAATGTAATTATATTATTTTTTACCATAAATTAAAGATTACCCATTATTTTAGTCTATAATTTTGTGATAATACTATGGTAAAATACAATAACATTCCTTTTTGTATATTAATATTTTAATTTTTTTATTAATTGTATATTTTAAAATTTTTTAAAAAATAATATTTTATGTCGAGTGGGTTGAATCGGGCTTGGGATTGAACTTTTAAATCCAAGCTCAACCCGACCCAAGCCCGCATATAAATTCTATGGGCCGGGTTGGGTTTGGGTAGACATTTTCAAGGGCCGGCCCGACCCAGCCCGGCCCGAACGCGACCCAGCCCGGCCCATTGAACAAGTCTAGCTGAAACTAATACTTTTGCCAACTTCAGGAGCTTAAAACTAATAATAAAAAGATGAGGGTGTTAGCTCAAAAAATCATAATAGTTGGAGGGCTAAATATGCATTAAGCCTTTTTTATTTTATCAAGATCTTATTTTCAATAGATCAAAATTATGTCAAGCTAATTCGCGAGCTTTTATTAAGCTAGTTTAAGAGCATATTCACGAGGTTTTAATCGAGCTTGTTCACGATCTTTTCAAGCCGAACTTTTGCCTAGTTCATGTTTATATTCATAAGCTTGCCATTTATTAAATAAACGGAACCGAGTTGAACTTCAATCCGACCTAACACCAAACCAAGCTTAGACAGCGTGACTCATATACAGCCCTAACGATTCTAAGAATGAAAGGATGCGGTACAATGATGATGGGCTATCCAATAAAAGAAAAAAGAAAAGATTCTAATGGAAGGGCAGTCATGAAAAGCATGTAGTATATACACCCTAGGGACCACAGGAATACATAAGACATCAGATGTCGGTAATCCTTGTTTTTTCCTGAGTGCATAGTAAAGGCAAATGAAAGAGGCATATTTTGAATATTCAAAGTTTAGTCATCAGAATCCTTGTTAGAATCTGTGGATTTCTGAGAGATGGGCTTCTGAATGAGTTGGCTAGTTTCGTCCTCTGACATTCGCTCATCTTTGCCTTTGGATTCTGCATACGCCTCAAAGAACTCCTTGTTCTCCTTCTCCAATTCTTTCCACACTGCATCATTCAATCATGGTCAGAACAAAACGAAACAGTAGTTTGGTTTTGAATCAACCAATTAGGTGAAGATTGAAAGAGCTTTCATCTTTATGTTCAAATATGTGGCTTCTATAAGGATCGATCTCCTCTTTCAACAGTGCTAGAGTATTATTTCTTTAAGTTTGGCAATTTTTCTTCCATAACATGTAAATTGCAATATCTCCGTTTGAAAAAGATTGAATGTATCAGTTGGTGCCTCAACTTGTCCCAAAAAAATCTATCGCTCCTCTCAACTTTTAAAGTCACTCCATAAGTCCTTTAACTTTCAACTTTTAGGAACCGCACATTTTTGCTTCCTGAACTTTTAAAGTTCAAAATCAAACTAAGTTGTCAAGTGGCAGTCAAGGAGCTATAGGGTGCACTTTTGAAAAGTTGAGATGGCTCTAAGGTCACTTGCAAAGGTCAAGGGAGCAGTGGATTGATTTTTCAGGACAAGTTAGGAGGCGCTGCATTTAGCCTTGAAAAATTCAAAATAAATAGTGATCATCTAGGGTTATTTACATGAGAGATAAATGGAATATTATCACGTGATCAGTCAAAAGCACATCATTCCTGCTGATTCTTTTGCATGTACTTTGCAACTCAGGTTACCTTGTAATTTCTGATCCTGTTTGAGTTGTTTAAAAACCATATGCTCGAAAATCAGTAAAACAAAAGAGAGAAGTAAACAAACCAGTGGAGGTGATGACAGGTTTGATGTTTGCATGTTTGGATAGGGCTTCCATGCACTCTTCTTTTGTCATGTGGAAGATGAGGCACTTCTCTATCAGGTGCTGCACCTATACAATATTTATTATCATTAGAACAATATTATCATCAATTATGCTCAATAAAGGTTCTTTACTCTAGAAATCAATAATAGTGATGAATGTAAATCTCATATCAGTGAAAGGATCAAAAGGGTAATGACCACAGTGAACAGCTACTAACCATGTGGATATAAGATGCAGAAGAGTCTCCCATAATAATGAAACACTAGTAGTATATGCAAACTTAACAATCAAAGAACAGAATGTTGAATCAATGGCTAAGAATGGATGGGTTGGTGCAAATACATATGATGATTATATAAACAAGGAATGAGGTAATAAATAACAAAAGAGAGGAAAGTAAAAGGAGAAGTGATATGATGGTGGGACAAGGAATCCCACGTGGGAGATAAACGATAATTGGTTGGGAAGGGATTAGAGGAGATTTGTGAGTGAGATATTCCTTTGTCTTGTTGGATTACTGTTAAGCATCCTCCCACCCACGTGATCTGTGGGCCCTTTGTATCCACCAAGGCAACTCATTCATCCACGTGGCATGCTTCACCAATGCCCAATTGATCTCCCCTACCCCTCTCTTACACAACGGATCAACCCCAATGCATACATACTTTGCTAAATTACTTTACTGCATGTCAGATTTGCAAATGCCTAACTTAAAAATTAAGAAGTGTACAATCTAATTCTAAAGTAACTAATGTTACCAAAGCCTAGAAACATTCCCATAATATCCATATAAACTAGAGCACTGCGCTGCTCATATGGGTACTCCAACCAAAACACTTTAGAATCCTAAATTCAGTTTCAACTAGGTGTACTCCAACTTAAGATATTGAGTTCAGTTTCACCTGCTTAGACTAAAAGCTTTCCACAAATCTATAAGATTTATGAGATTCTCTAGTTTTATTGCATATGCACCGCCACAATTAATCATCACCACGTCACACTTGCCTCCATTTTCTCCATCTTCACTAATTGCTGAATTAGCATGTACAACAAAACAATTAATATGCTTAATTAGACACAGACTCAAAATTGGTTGTGCCTGAAAAGTCATGTGACATACGAGAATAACTTGGTGTTTATAACAATTTCTACACTGCATAAAGATTTTTTTTACAAAAACAAAGTTATCTAATTTAATTGATGGTATAGTGTCACTAACTAAGAAATTTTATTATCCATGGAGCTCAAATATTAATAATTAATTAAATCTAAAAGTACAAGTTAAGCACAGGAAATATTATTTTGGGTCTGTATCAACTTTTACTTACTAGTTTTTGGTGCACAGAATTTTCAATGGAGTTCCTAAGATCGACAGCAAAAAAATCATGATACTGTAAATAGAATTGAAAGCCTCATAACATCTGCAGCTTCAAAGTTTAAATTAGGGCAAGCAAATCCAACAAAAATTGCCCATACGGGTGATCGTGACATTAAGCAATTGAGATGCCATGTGAAAGAGCAGTTTCTTTCATCGTTTTCTTAACAGAGAATACACAGAAGCCGTAGCTCTAACTTGAATAGCTTCCAAAACAGTTTGTTTGCATGTGCAATTGATAGAACTTAGTGTCTAACATACCTAAAAATCAAGACCAAAGGCAAACTTAGAAGTACGCAACTAAATTATAAACTGTTTGGAATCGCTTTTCAAGTTGTTGTCAAAAACATCTATTACGAAATTTTCCTAGAATAATAGATTTGGGCATTAGACAAAACATTTTGACCCCTCGTACTAATTTACTAGGAATGGTATTATATTGTTTTTTCAAAACCAAAATCTATTGCTTATAAAGAAAGCTTGAAAATGAAACTCTTGAAAAAGCAATCCCAAGTTGGCTTATATATATCTTTGACTGCTCTAACGGTTTCTGTTGCATGAAAAAGACATGCATATAAATACTTATCTACGGTTGGTATTTACTGACGTTTTGTTCTTTTATTTAGCAGTTCATCACCCAGATGGATCATTTAAAAATGAGGGAATCATTATTAGGTTCTTTAAGCTATAATAAACCAAACTAGAACTGACCCAGCTTCCAAAGGATATTAGTTGTTTTCTTCAAAGATATTTTTGCTAAACTAAACGAGAGCTCCACTTGCTGGCACTGTGCCGCAGAGTTCTCGGATAAGGCCACTTCCAAAACTAGAGATGCAAACCTAAGTAGTACTACGACTAGAATCCCTCAGAGATATTCTCCTATTTTAAAACAAGTCTAAAAGTTTATAATTTATTTCAAATTGCTATAAAACAGTGGGGGGACACATTATGGATGTAAAACAATAAAAACAAAAAATGAGTCAAAACGTCACACTAGAACAAAGCAAATAAAACTAATTAAAGGGGTCCATTTCACTCATAGTACATCAACTATCATTACTTTCTCAATTTCATACATGAACTTTAATTTTGTTCATTATCATACATAAACTTATATATGACTTTTCATTTTGATATATGCAACCTACAATCATAGGTTACTCAATACTTAATTTTATATTCACCACATTAATTATCAAAATTTTCCAAATTAAATATATTATCAATATTTTTAAAATATCTTTATTTTCATTCAGTAATTAATGAATATTCCTTTTCAACAAACAAGTTACCAATTTTATTCTCTTACATTTACTGTCACTTTATCATTCCTTATTTTCTTTTCCTCTCTAAGGATCAAGCTTACGTTATAAGCACACTTAAAATATTTTTTAAAAATAAATATAACAATTAGACA
>CAOJBJ011593497.1:0-15905 GCA_948291685.1 Euphorbia celastroides | reverse complement strand
TTAATGAGTAAGGATATTATAATAATTAAAACCGACTACACGAAGTAATTTCCGACTGTAAATAGCAATCTCCTTTGTTTTTGCATTAACGTCCTTCTATTTCTTCTTTATTACATTTTCACAGTTACTGTTTCTCAATCTATCATCATGCTAAAACCAAAATCTCAAATTCAGTACCTTGTAACTTAAGTATTTCATATTTGCTTGTACACATATTTTTCTCGTTTTTGAAAAACTAGCGGAATGCCCAGAAATCATAGTGAATTGACAACATAACGAGATGGTAGAATTTGATTGTTTTGTTACAAATTTTTTCAGTTTTGGTTTAAAATTTTAAATATTTGGTTTGATGGATGTATTCAGCATAATTAGATAAAAATAAGATAACGATTCAACAAAATTGAAAATAAGTGAATTTATAATTAGACAATATCGAGCCATCAATAAATAGGAAATAATTGATATTAAGTGCATTATATGAAGCTTACCAACAACTAAAATCAAGTGTTACTAGTGGTCACCATATTTTGTTAGAAAATCTAACAAATACGGGATTGTAAGTTCAAGCTTTTTAATCAATAATTTAGACAAAATGTCTCCTTAATACTAAAAAAATTAAGGTCTACTCGCAAACTTCTACTTTACATAATCTTCTTCCAAAAAATCAATAAATTCAAAGATAAAAAAAATGTGTAATGATTTGTATTGTAATCATTAATAACATGATAGGAAATGTATTTTTAAAACTCACAGGGGAGAGAAAAGAAATATCCTAAAAAAGGACGCTGACTTTGGCCATGTCATACCACAATTTAAAAATTCTAAAAACTAAACATAAAAACAACAAATGTGTGATTTTGGTTAATCACATTTACAAACACGTTAGTTCAACAGGGAGAAAGAAGACGCTGAGTTTCACCAGCCGCTGAGCCGTCGAACCTCTCTGATTCACTCACCTCCACACCGAAAATCTCACCATTCGTCCCGCCGTCAGATCTCGTCGTTTGAACCACATCTGAAGCCCCACTGCCAGATCTCGTCGAAACACCACCCCTGAAACTCCCGCCGTCAGATCTTATCGTTTAAGCCATCATCGAAGCCCCGCCATTGGAAACCGCCGCTAAATCTGGTCATTTCAGATCTCGTCGGTTCACTATTCCCTAGAAAATGGCATCGAGAGGGGAAAATCCGGAGAAACCGGCGGTGGGAGAACAAGATCGAGCAAGAATATGAGTTTTTCATCGGATTAGCGATTTCTCCGCGAGATTTCGGTCGTCGGCATGTCTGCGGCAGTGGTTCGACGAGATTCCGGTCTGAGTACCTAAAAAACCAAAATTTTAAAAATTGTTTACAAATTTAAAATGGTTTACTAGTTTAAACAGTAAAAAAGTATACCACAAAAATTATACAAAATTTTAAAAATTATACCGAAATTGAAAAAGCATTAAAAATCAGTTAATGGCAATTACTATATTGAAACTAAAAATCAGTATACCGGATCATAAATAAAAAGTAAAATAATAGTATACCAATTTAAATAAAATGTAAAAAATAGTATACCGCACGTAAAAACTGTATACCGAAAAGTAAATATCGGTATACCGATTTTATACTAAAAGTAACAAGTTATAAATAAAAAATAAAAAATAGTATACTTATTTATATACAAACTATAAAACTGGTATATCTATTTGAAACTAAAAATTAAATCGATATATTGATTTTATGTTAAAGTAAAAATTGGTATACCAAACGTAAAAAAAGTATACCAATTTTGTATACTAGTTTTTATTTCGGTATACCAATTAAAATTTTGAATACAAGGTCGTAAAAAAAGATTTCAATATGGATATAGTTTTAAAGATAAAAATGTAACGAAGAAAATACTTTGTTTTTCTAGTCTTCCAAGCTTGTTCCTTGTATTCAGATGCAACACAAAGCTATCACTTTTTTCTTGAAAGAATGATTCACATTTGCTTGCTGGGATTTGGCCAAAGCAATATCAGTAGTTTGCATGTGTCTTTCTCCAAATAAATCGCTCCTTATCGATCTCATTCATGATAAAACCATTACCACTGTTCAAAACTTTAACAAAATAATTGTATTATACCTTATTCGAATTTGGTGTAAAATATTAACATCAACAGTACAAAAGTAATAAACCTTATTCAAATTTGGTATAATAACTTTTCACCAATAGTAACAACGGAAAATTCACAAAATCTCATTGAGGTATTTCATCAAACATCTTATTTGCATATTCCAAAGAACTATAATCTCCATAAATATGAAGCATTGATTTCCATACCTGAAAAGCAGAACTATAATTCATCAAATCTCTCATGCATTTCATCGAATACCTCATAAGCATATTCCAAAAATCTAGAATCTTGTTCACTAATCTAAAACAAATGAGACACAAAATTTAAGAATACTGCACAATAAAATCACAAGAGCAAGGAATCAATTTAACAAGAAATCGAGCAACAGAAAATAAAATCAAGCAACAAAGAAATCAACAATCAAGCAACAAAATAGGAAGAAAGTGAGAATAGAGGATCAAGAATTGCATGAATGACAGAATCACGGTTAGTAAGCTCGACAGAAAGAAAAGAAAACAAGAGTTGAAGAAAGAAACAGAGAGAACTAGAGGTGAGAAAAAAATAGAGAGAGAGAGAGAGAGAGTAATTGATGAAAATCCCGAATAAGTAAAAGAAATTATGTATACTTATATAAAAAATGCTTTTGTACGTAAACTTAAAAGTACAATGTAATTTTACAGTATCCCCTACAATTACTGTTAGAATATGTAGCAACGTACAGAAAAACGCAATTTATTCCAATCTGTGAAAAGCCAATCTCATTATCCAAACTGTAAAGTTGTAATGTTTTTCAAACTAGTACATGAATATTTGACTCACCACTCGTATCAAAATTTTCCAATGCACAGACTTTCTGTTCAACAGACCAAACGACCATCCTACTAAGCGTGGCGGTAAACGAATCTCTTGTCTGAAAGGTACACAAAAACTGATGCAAACTCGAAGAGAAAACAATAAAAAAACTATCCCTTCGTCTTCTTCTTGACATGCCAAATGCAAAATCAAAAGCTAACATCTGCTACTAATTCATCAATCAAAAAATCCTCTATTTCTCTGCCTATTTCCTGAATTTCATCTCCCAACACCATCCACCCATCATCTTTTCCCAGTATCTGCTCTCTTTCTTTGCTTGCTTCGTCCTCCTCGCTAACCAAAAGAGCCCATAGCTCCTCGGCCATATCATTTCCTCTGCTGAAACGAATCCTTTTTACCACTGACTTTGTTAGTGTCAGGGTTCCCTTCAATGGGTCCAAAACATTCCCAAGGCCCCACTTTATGCGGTCAAATAGAAGCTTCCTTTCTGATCTCTTCCAGCATATCCGATCTCCATATTTCTTCTCCAAGGTCGCAAAGACGGAATCACTGATTGGGTCTTTGCCATAACATTTGCCACTTTGTAGATCTGCCTCTGTTAGTACATCTACCAAATATGAAAAATCTCTGCACTCTTTGACACTCAATAGGCTTCGATTCTTCTCAGATTCATTTGTAGATTCTTCATCATCACTCGATACGATCATGCTGGATCCTTCTGAGTATGGTTCTGGTGCGCTCGACTTCAGAAGTTCAAGTTGCATCTGTAACTCTACAAAGCCAAACAATGTCAAAAAGCATCAAAAGGAAACTTGCTGCTTTGAGATAGAGTAGTTCGTTTACCATGTAAAGAGGAATTCACAGTCTTAAAGCAGTCTGAGGTTGTTTGTTTCTTGCCTAATCTGCCGAGCACTGAGTTGGGACTCGGCTGGTAAGTCTCCTCAAAGCTGATTAGAGAATCCGGGTCGGTGAATGAACACTGCGAGGAAACTGACTCTTCTCCATCACAAGTTTCATATGGCATCTCCTGTAAAATAAGCATATTGTAGATCGTTTCAGATGCATTCGGTGCTAGTGTAATGCAAATACATGTGGTAGCAACAAATTTAAATTACAAATGCATGTTTCAGAGTGAGATAATAAAATAGTTTCACCATCTGGAGCAACAAATGGATGGCCATCGTTTCTGTTCTTTTGCATACAAGAATTTCTAATGAGTACCTATGGCAGAATACCTCAAATATGGTTCATTTTTCATATGCGGATGCCAATTTTCAAATTTGATAAACATAAATAAAATTCAAACAATTCGACCATAGAGTGTACAATTACGTAGATGTCAAAACCTTAAATGATTTTACACTCTTAATTTAAATGAAATGGTAAAGATGATCTACTCTCTTCATCTCTCTAACTAGTAATTCTTTCCACTTCTAAAGGTACAAGGACACACTGGGGAAAAGTCTAACTAGTAAACTTTCCCTGATGCCTTAAGAGATGGGTAATAAAAAAGAGGGCTGTTAGAGCCCACAGGTGGAGTATACAAACAAATACAAAATCTACCAGGATTAAAGCAGAAACAATCAAGTCTATATAAAAAAATTTATTACTTTATGAAGCAACAAACCTGTAAGTGTTTATCATTGCCAAGACGCAAAGAAGAATGCTCCTCGTCTGAAATCATGCAGTCCAATGGTTCAAGCTGATATTTCTCATAATTTGATGAGGACTTACTTGTAAGGTTAAAGCCCTTCTCTCTCAATTCATCCCGCATCAAATTAATAGACTCGAAGTCACTCATATATCCAACACTTGCAACAGATTCCTGTCTGAGTTTTGAATTAGGACTCTCAACAGCATTAAAGACAGTAAGTGGAGACCTGGATCTCAATTCGCTCCTACCGACTCTATCAATATGTTTAACCCTTTTGGTAGTGTTCCATCTCTCTGTGACTTGTTTCTTGGCTTCCGTAGTCATATACGACATTACCGAATTGTTCGTTCGCCTCTTCTTATCAGACAAAGAGGAAGAAGGCATTCTCAGCTGGGGTTCTTTACCAAGGTGGTTATTACTTCTTAGTTCAGATCTCGGTTCTGTATTTTGTCCCACCATTTTGGTTCTTTCCTTCCTAAACCTCGGCCTAACAGATTCTATGACATTTGACGATTTTTTCCTGTCTTTCTTCTCAGCAGAAAGATTCCTTCTGGGAGAAATTAGGATCTCATTTATCTTCCCCGGGTTTGGTTTCATGAAATTAATTCTAGAGTTTGTAGGTAATCTCCAAGACTCGCTCTTATCATCAATATAACACCCACCAGAAGAATATACTCCAACACCATTTTGTACCTTTTCTGGTGAGTGAAGGTCACGTGATGATTTTGACATGGCTAAATGCCATAGCCGGAAAACATCTGAAGAAACTGAATGAATTTCTGTATTCATAGCTGCAACAGTGGGATGCTTTTTTGTCCTTAAGCTAAATAAGACTTGCAAGGTATTATTGTATAGAACTGGTTGTTCAATATCCAATTTAAATAATTTGTGTTCAGAGCATTTCTTTCTGATGCCAATAGAAGAAACTCTGAGTAGATAATTCTCAGACAGCACTCTCGATTTCTTTGGAACAGATCGCTCAATCGGTACTTCATCTAAACCCATTAGTCTTGCCATCACACTTGGTACAGAATGTGTAGAATCTCTATTCCCATACATTTCTTTGAAAGCTTTGAACACTCCAAAACACTATGGTTTACCTGGATCAAATTAAAATAATAATAAAAAAAGCCATTTAAGAAGAAAAATAAATGTTGTTTATGAACCATAACTCTTCAACAAATTTCTTCAAAGTTTAGCTTGTACTATATGAAAGTTGTTTATGAACCATAACTCTTCAACAAATTTCTTCAACAAATTTCTTCAACGTTATCTCATTGCAAAGGCCAAAAGACTCAGTTTTGGTCCAATGAGACATAATTTCACATACCAAAGGACCAAAAGGGCAACTTTAAAGCAGAAAAAATCCATCTTACTAATGATAAAATTAAGCAGATAACATTCACAAAACAAGATGATGAGCTAATAATAGTACAACTCCTGACTGATAAGTTCATACTAATACAAATTTTGAATGCCGAAACTGGAAACTGAAAACCAAAAGGAGGATATAATATTCAATTGAATACGGTAAGTAAACATGTAAATAAAAATTTTACGAAAGAAGCCGAAGAAGAGCACAAAAAACAGAAATAAAAAACCAACTGAAGTCTGTTTTTCTTTTTTATTTTCTGCCTAAAAGCAAACCAAGCAAAAAAGCATAATTTAGCCTAGATCAGTACCACATCCATATATCACCTTTAAACCAAACATAGACTGAAAATTAAATCTAAATTACAGGCCTAATTACAGTGAAGGGCTCCACACGAAAAGATGAGTTGTAACATGTTAATGGCATATGCCGCATTTCAACTCTACCTTGCGGAAATCAAAAGGAAAACAGCATTTCTTAAACCCAATATTAATGGAACCCAATGAGTGCAAAGTTACAGGAATCCAAGAAAAATGAATTCATTAAAGCAAGCAATCATTAGAACAAGAGTATAAAGTAACTACGGCAATTATTACAAGTATATAAATGTACGAATTTTGTATTCCAAAGAGCACCCAAGTATTCATTGTTATAAAAACACCAATCAATCATCGCAATCTTTGATAACGATCCCTAACAGATTACCCAGTTAACAAATCAGATACAAAACCCTAAGATAAAATCCCCCAAAATTAAAAGAAAAAAGAAAAACGAACCTTCTTCAAGCGATCATTATACCAAGATAGGGTTCCTCTTTTCTTCTTGTTCTACTGAATACCGAATGAAACTGAACCGGAATCGGCTCGATTCAATTGGAAGAGATTGAAAACTGTTTGAAACAGTATCTGATCTTTGATTATAGACCAAGCAAAAGAAAGAGACAAGCCGACATTGAAATTGAAAAAAAGAAATTGGAGTCAAATGGATATAAATATGGCGAAAACTAAAGAGGGGATTGAATCACGGCAAAACTTGGAACAATAAAATACTTGCCTTAATTGAAATAATGAAAATGAGATATGCCTGCAGCATTATTAAAAAAATGAAACAAGAAACAGAGGCGAAAGATGAGGGAGAAATGATAAAAAAAAATGAGAATTAAAAATTTGTAATTATTAGGAGGAAGAAACATATATAATGGAGAGGGTGGGTTGAATTCGGTTGTCGTTTCGTGGATTTACGCGCGCAATGTCAGCCGCTAAAAACATGCGCTTTGCTGTTTTTGCTTTTGCCCTACTCCCATAATGCTTTTTAAACCAGCTTCTGAGTGTATTTTCAAGGAAAAGCAATCATTTGCATATAAAATTGCTCTTATTTTGGTCCACTGCGACTCCCCAACTTTTTAATTTTTGTTTTATGCTTCCATACAAATCAAATATCATTTTTATCTCTCTTTTTCAGAAAACCATCGGACACCGGATGCCATGCCCTGCCGCCGAAGTCAAACCGTGGCAGTCACCGTCGAAGCTCCTTTACCGCCACCGGGAAAACAAACCGAAACCAGATCTCCAACTCTCCCGCCGAAGCTACTGCTGCAGATGCCTGAGATTCTTGCCGGTAACTTCCTCCCGCCGTCAAAATCTATGTCGGATCCGGTAAAATCGGCGTCTAGGAAGAGATCTGGTGAGAAAAGGTGTTGGGGGTGAGAAACTCCAGATCTGAGGTTGTGCATTTCGTTTTTATCATGATGCAAACGCCTTTGAAGCTTTTCAAAATTTTGTTGAGTGAAGAAATTAATGGCAGTAGCTCTGTGTATTATATGTGAGTTCTTATCAAGGGTTACATGCTTATATATTTGAACCAATGAGTTTCTGTTATTATAACGAGTGATTTGAGCTTGTTTTTGTGTTCCCAATTTTAGTAATTTCTCATTTTCCGATAGGCATCATACCAGCTTGGGAGCAGCAACCGAGTAACGAGTATGGGAAGCCTCTTTAATCTCGTAATTTTTTTCAAAAATGTAAGGAATATACTACTTTGTATGGCTTCATCCTAACTTAGTTACAAAGTTACAATCATACTTTGATTCGAATGTCCATGTTATCATTAAGGTCCCAACAAAATGTCTCTAGATTTAGGAATTGTAGAGATGTTGTATGGTTCTGAACGGCTAGCTATTGTACATATTCGATGTGAGAAAAATGTTTATCCTATTAATATAATGATCTATAATGTTATTTTGTAAACCTATATGACATTATAGATCATTATAAGAAATTTCTATAACATTATAGATCATTTGGCTTAATGCATCGGGAACCCCTGAACTTCTCCATTTTTTTGTCCGGTCCCCCTGAACTTTCAAAAGTTTCTCTTGCCCCTTTGAACTTTCTAAAAGTTTCTCTCACCCCCCTTTAAAAACTTTTAAAAGTTTCTCTCAACCTTCTAGGTGCCGCGTGTCAACTTTTAATGGAATGTCATGTTTAAAAAGTCAAACCAATCTAAAGTCAACACGTGACACCTAAAGGGGTGAGAGAAACTTTTGAAAGTTTTTAAAGGAAGCAATAGAAACTTTTAGAAAGTTCTGGGAGGCGAGAGAAACTTTTAAGAGTTCAGGGGGCCGGACAAAAAAGTGAACAAGTTCAGGGAGGTCCGAATGCATTTGACCTAGATCATTATATAAAAATTTCGTAACATTATAGATCATTATAGAAAAATTTACGACATTATAGATCATTATTGAAAAATTCTATAACATTATAGATTATTATAGGAAATTTCTATAACATTATAGATCATTACAGATCATTATAGGAAAATTTACGACATTATAGATCATTATAGAAAAAATCTATAACATTATAGATCGTTAAGGAAAAATCTATAATTCAATTATTTTTTGTCAAAAGTATTTCATCATAGATCTTGTTTTAAAAATAAAACGAACAAAATATTCTAACGAACCGAGTCAAAAAATCAACGGTTTGAGAGATATGGCAATTTTAAGTTTCGAAAATCTGAATTAATTAAGAGAGAGAAGGCTGATAGTAGGAGGGACAACAATGGCGAAAGTAGAAAAGGCCAAAAAAGTACGTAAAACATATATAAAAACTTGAAAGTGACATTTGTATAAATAAGTAGGAGTTTTATGTAGGGATAACTTCAAAAACTTTCCTTGAAGTTTCGCTCATTCTCAAAAACACCCTTGAGGTTTATTTTTTTTTTGCAAAAACATGTCTTGTATTCCTATTTTAGCATTTCTAATTTCTGGAATCTTACCGCCGATTAGCAAAGGTCCGGAAAAATTTTCTACTTATGAATCAGGTACCCAACCAATAGGCGATGCTTGGTTACAATTTTGAATCCGTTATTATATGTTTGCTCTAGTTTTTGTTGTTTTTAATGTTGAAACAGTGTTTCTGGTTTCATAATTTTGCAAAAAAAAGGCTAATCACAAGGTATGTTTTTGAAAAATTACAGTTTTAATAATATTACAAAAGTTATTTCAATAAATTCAACATTCATATATTCTAACTTCATTATTTATTAATTTTTTTTATCAAAATATAAGTAATTTTCAGAAATATTTTAATTTTATTATGAGTTTTTAAAGTTAGAATCGAATTTTAATTAAAATTAATATCAAAACATCTAAAAAAATCTCAAATTTATCTCCTCGACCCAACTCCATTTCTTAACTTTATATTTTAGAGTGGAAATAGTATTACTCAATTTTTGGAATTACATTATACACAACTCCAAATTTAAAGTAATAATATTTTATTTAATTTTATATATATATCTTTAATTTTGTTTAATTAATTTTAATTAAGATAATTTATATGTTATTATATATTATGTACTTTAATTTATATGTTAGTTTTAACTTACTTTTATAAATATTTCATTATATTGTTAACTTTGGCTTGTTGCATAATTTAGTTTTTTTAAATTTTTTAAAGTGGCATGGCTTGACACAAACCGCACAACTATTGTACCATTTGAAGCAGAACTAATAAAAATCGACAACAAAGTCAAACGCGATTATATTTTTCTTATTGAACGTCAAAGAACCTTATCGAAGATTTAAATGTGGATTAAAGGAAGCTTTGTCTCATATCAGACAACTTATTAATGAAGAAGTTAATCAAGATTTCAACTTGATCCAACAATGGCTAGTTGAAGCTTGAAATCTTTGAATAAAAGAACTTGAAGACGAAGAAACGACCAAACTTTTGACTAAGCTAAAACTCTGTCGAAATTCTGGCTCAAAGCAAAAATTCAAAAATTACATATTGGTCATTTGCTTCAGAATCAAAGAGATAATTAGAAAACTATTAGATCAATATTAAAATCCCATCAGATTGTAAGAGCCACCTACTTTAAGTATTAGAAAACCCCTTTGTATAAACTAAGTGTAAGTTGTAGGAAAGCGTATCCAACAATGTGTTAGAGATAGATTACCATCAAGGAGGATACTCAGTGTACTCGAGATTCTATTGTAAGAAGGTTTCTTTGCTAGAAAGAGTTCACTAGTGGATGACAACTCAAAGAGGATATCAGGGAATTAAATGTACGCACAAGCTGATTATAAATCGTTGAGTAAATTTCTCCTTTCCATTGTCTCTATACTTCACTGAGCTAATTCATAACTCACGGTCTTTTTCCAATGAAACCAGGTTCTCAGTGTATTTGGAGCACTAAAGTTTAAATTGATTAAACTTTGAACATTAACTTTAAAATGTCATTCACTCCCTCTCTGATTGTATTACTTAACATACGGGACCAACAAAATAAAATTCACAATATCTATAAAAAATGTCAAACAAGATTTTGTCAGTAAAAATGGTGAGATGCAATTCAAGAATAATTAATTCTCTTGAAATATAACAATATCGAACAAGTAGTTTGAATTCCAAAAAGAGTAAAATCAATGAGTGAGATGTATATGGTTTTTTGTTCTCTATATTTCATATTTTGAAATTTCCTTCTGTGATATTATTTCTTATCTATGTTAATCAATAAGATGTAAAGATTCATGTATGAATGTAAACGGATTTAGAGAATTAACAATTATAAAAATATTGTCACCAGTATTGCTTTATTTAATGAATACTAAATTGAAGGAGATCACCGATCTTTTCTTTACTTGCGGTATTGATAAGAATGGCGAAATAGAAATATATACTGCTAGATCAAGTGACAATCCAATTGAACTTTTCACCAAGTCAATAGCTGCTTCTACTTTTATAATATATGAGAGTAATATTAGGATGTGTGTATGTCAAAGTCTTGTATTGGCTATTATAGTTTTGAAGGTAAGTAAAATTGTATATGATTATTGTACTCATTCTTATTGGTTGAGTTTTTTGTCTAACTAGTAAAGTTTCAATAAAGCATATTCATATTTTACAGTTTATATTTTATGAACAATGGAAGTAAACATTATAGTGTTTTTCTCTTAACCTAAGGTTTGTCTCACGGGAGTTTGCTTGATAAAGTTTTTAACAAGACATTGCTCTACCAGAAGAGAAATGTTGCAAATATAATACTTTATATTATTTTCCATACTATAAAGTCAAACTTAAATCACTATTAAAATTGTGCAATTTGCGTCCTTCTAGCTTTTTATAAATAGTATAAAGTTATTGTAACATAAAAACAAGAATGTAAAGGATAAAATTTCTCATTTATCTAATATTGAATATGGGTAAAATTGTAAAGTTGAAGTAATTCTATTCATTCATTCATTTTTAATGATTGAAATTTAATTTTAATAATTTATGAAGTTTATAATGTAATTGAATTTTAACCATTAAAAATGTATAAATTAATGAAATTATCTCAATTTTACAATTTTATTATAACCTAATTTTAGAGAACCAAATCCTTAATTAAATATTGTAACACATTTATTTTGTTTATAACCCAAATGTTAGTTTACTTGGTGTCGCAGGCGTTACGCGTTTTGCAACACGTGTCCAAATGAGTCTGCGTGTAAACCTAAGCAAGCAGATTTAAAAAAAACCACCACTATAATGGACCCGAGAGACCCGAACCGAAAAATGGTTATTACTTATTAGCCGCTTTTTTCCCCTTTAAATATTATTAGATCTGTCTCTGTCAACTTCCAGAACCACTTAGAAGAATCATTTCAAGTCCGAAACAAGAAATGGCGAGCAGACTTTCCCTCAACGGAGTCACTATTACGCGCTCGATGCAGTCAACTCGGGCCGCGGCTCGTTACTTCAGCGACGGCAAAGGTCGCGTCCTCAGTGAAGAGGAACGCGCCGCCGAGAATGTTTACATTCAGGTTTCTCTCGTTCTTTCTTTCCTACTTTTGCTCTTCTGCTGCTACTCGCGCGTCTCCCGGTAAAGTTTTTGTGATTACAAAACGATGAAATAGATATAAAAACAACTGATTATTTTTTCGACTTAGATATGTTCTGGTATTAGCATCGAGGTTAAGGAAGCCTTTTAGAGTCATTTCCTTTGATATACGTCATTCTCGTTCAGTTTCCTTGTAGAGATTTGCTGGTTGTAGACACATCTAGTCTCTGATTTTTTGGAAAGTGTGTTAAACTGTTCAACCTTATGCTATTTGTGCAATGTATTTTACGGATTTTGTTTTGATATGAGAAACGATAATAGGAAATAGGAAACATGAAAAGTTTGCACATTATTTCATCATAATTTTAATTGGAGGAGAAACTTGAGGTTCAATCAAGAGTTGTAACTGGAACTTGGAATACTATAGGATAATTTTGACCGGAAAGATCTCCTGATGTACAGGAAACCATGTAAACACATCCCTGAATGTTTATGACTGATTTCTACAACTTGACAGTGTAGGTATTTCAAAGATTATATGCATCACGAGTTAATGTGATGCGCTGAAAGTAATTGTATAGTAAGGTGATATATTTTCTTGTTTTTTTTTGTTGTTCATTTCACTCATTTATTTCGATTCCAACTTAGGATGATTGTAATGTTTTGATTTCGAATGTCTCTCTCGGTTGCAAACTGTGTTATGTTTTCTTCCCTTATGTTACTGATATCCCCTGGATTTCTGTTTCAAGAAAATGGAAAGGGAGAGGCTGGAGAAGTTGAAGCAGAAGGCTGAGAAAGAGAAAGCTGAGAAACAGAAAGACAACACTAGCAAGGTATGCTTTCATTTTGTCTTCAGTTTGATTCTATGTTTGTAAGGTCTGTCAGGTTCTTAATCCTGACTGAGACAAATGATTTAGAGAATAGAGGAAGGGGATGGGAAAACAGAGGAATTGGGATGAGAAATTAGAGGAATTGGATATGAGATATGAGGAAAATAGCAAAAGTTGTTTCATTAATTTGATAATTGATGATTCTCACTTCATTACATTGGCACTATATAAAGGATGGACAACTATCACAAGATGCCAAAATAGCTAAACCAGAACATTCTAGTCTAATTACATACTCTATTTAATTAACTAAGGCTAATCACTACTTATAAATTAAATCCCAATTATTTATGAGTACCTGACATTACTCCCCCCTTGAAACAATCTTGTCCTCAAGATTGCTTCAATATTGACTAATCAAGGTCCCCTTTCTTTCAATACATCAAACGTCTCTTGAATAATAGAGTAATTTGGATTGATAGTAAGTGTCATCTTGACCCTCATGAATTCCAAGTTGGCGGTGAGCAAATTCAGTTCAGGTTGAACCAAATTATCCGAATTGGTTTAACCAAAGAACCGAATCGAACAAAAACTACAATAGAATCCGAAACAAACTTAAGTTTAGTTGGGTATTACCATAGATTTTATAATGAAAATTCGATATTTCGTAAATTTATAATCAAATTAGATAATTTGGTAAAACTTATAATGCAATTCGGTTCTTTGGTTGAACCAATTCGGATCATTCAGATCTTTTAGATCCGAATTTGCTCACCCCTAGATACCAAGAGCTTGTGGCTTGGTCAACCTTTCAATGTTGGCAGACCACCCAGAACTGCTAGGAACAAACACACAAGATGATGAACTAAGATGCCTTGATACTTCAGTTTTGGCTACCTTGTCATCAAGTTTATACTTTACATAAAATGGATCCACGTAAGCCATGGCACCATTAACTGAAGACCCAACATCATTTGTTAACTTCTGAAGCTCATATGAAGCTACAACCTTGCCAACATCTGGAAACATAGAAGAGACTAACCCAAGTACTGAAAAAGGAAGCTTGTTTACTGATAGTACTAATTTCAGCTGCTGGGGTGATATAGAATGATCTTGGAAGGTTGAAAAGATCCCAAAGTCGCTTGCTGCTGAGCCGGAAAGGAGGGTTTTAGTTAACAGATTCGCCACTGTAGTTGGAGCTCCATTTTCAGTATCACCATACCTATTCCTATATGCATTCTCATCTGCTACAAACTCTCCTTTCTTCACTAGCAGTTTCTGTCTATTTATGGTCCTTCCTTCAAAACCTTCTAATGGATAAGTAATCAGAAGGGAAAGGTTGAAACTTAAATTGCTTCCCCAAGCTACAACATTCAGTTGCTTCATGAGTAAGATCAACATGTAATCCAATAACATGAGCCTCGAGTATGTCCCTAGTGTCAGGCTTGTATTTTAAAATTGTAAGCCTCCACATCGAGCCCTGCTCCACCATAACATTTTCTTCCATAACTCTCATGCCTTTCAATGACAATACTAACAACCTGAACATCCAAATTAGGATCCCACAGTAGCTTCTTGAGAGAGCCACTGTCAGATAAAAATTCAAGAATAGGAGTGCTTGAAACTTGGTAATTTCCAGCAACAGCAATCAGCCCACACACAACACCAGTCATTAAAAAGTCATCCTCAGTAGCAATTAAATTTGGTGTACAGGTTTGCTCTTGAGCAATTGGAATGTAACTATTGAGAATATTCATGAGTTTAGAAATTTTATCCACCCATCAACTCTTTCCATGTTCAAGACTAAGGTTAACCATTAAAGATTCCAAAACCAAAAGTTCAGAGCCGAAGATAATGGTATTAGGAATTTCATCATAATCACGCACCTCTAGCTCAACCAATTGCAGAAGATCATGTTTCTGTATCGTGGAAATTTCATTCGAGTTTTTTGTAATAGTATTTACTAGCGTTACACCTGCCACCACGGCGGCCGGCAACTTTAGTGGTGCTGCTTTGGTGTCGAAGAGGAGAACTTCATCTTTTGGTGCTGCCTCTCTTGCCTGAGATCTAAGAAGCACGGAAACTCCTAAAGCATACCGTTTCGGCATTTCGTATCCGTTTCGGAAACGGAAACTTTCGGAAACTCCTACAAAACGTTTCGGGGCAGTTTCTGTAATTAGAAAAAATTGGAAACTCGTTTCTTCAAAATTCGAAAACTGTTTCCCGTGAATTTTCTCTAACTAGAAATTCAATTCCATCAAAATACAAACTTTTTTTTTATCAAAACAAGAAAGTTAAAACCTTTTTATATTCCTACATTGACAAAACTGCTTTTATTCGTGTCTTTTTACTCAATAATTTTAGAATACTGTAGTTTATAAACTCATAATACCTTGAAAAAAAACATTTTAAACTTCATGCAATATTTCTATATTCATGAATTATAGTAATTCTTGTTTTACATATATTATTTTATTATTTTATCTAAGAATATATTTATATAAATGAGAATTTTATATTTTTTTATTTATAATTATGCCCCTGTATTTTTATTATTTAAACGTTTCCCCACAGTTTTCAAATCTATATTTTTTAGAAATGGCGTTTCGCGGTGTCCGTTTCCGTTTCTGTGTCGGTTTCCGTTTCGGTGTCCGTGCTTCTTAGGTCGCCAGAATCCGGCCGAGCCTCACGATTCGATTTTCCGGGGTTTGCTCTAGAGCCATTGGCAGCACCTCCGGCACGTCGCCGAAATGAGACGAAACAGTAGCAATTTGGTCAACGAAAGTCAATCGGAGGACAGATTC
>CAOJBJ011593354.1:0-11865 GCA_948291685.1 Euphorbia celastroides | reverse complement strand
GTTATGAGCTTGGCTATGAATTGATTTTGATGGTGAAATGTGTTTGGGATTTGAAATGTCGATGTTGGTTATTGAAATGGATTTTGGAAATTAAAATTTGAAAGTTACATTAAATTGAGTTGAAAGAAAAAGTATATTGATTTTGTGAAAAAGGGTGCGTGTGGGAAGGTGAGAGGTGAAAGTGTTTTGTCTCGTATCGATATGTGGCGCTCCCCTGGTTTATCAATCGGGGCGAGGGCGTCACACGGGAAACGATCAAATCCGATCTTCAAGGAGAATTAAATGCAGCCCACTAACTGTCGGAGCATTTAGTGAAGAGAGAAGTATTAAAGGACAAAAATGGCGGCTGACAACGATATAAAGTCATCAACCAGCCAACACCGTAGAGCATGGACTACACTGTTGATTCAAAGAGTACAAGGATGATCTTCATACCAGCTGCAATGTCAGAAATCCTATAAAACTCTATTGGAGTACTAATCCCAATTTCAAATGGGCATTTAATTGAGTTTAACGGCCAAAGAAACGGTCCAGATGCACCTACACTTAACTTCTTCAATGGATTAAATTAAATCCTCTCCAACGGTCGCATTTATTGCTCAACCTATAAATACTCAAGTTGGAGACTTGAAGAAGCTACTGATTCATTCAAGCTTTCAAGAGCTAAAGAAATTCATAAGCAATCGACTTTAAAAAATAAAGACAACAAGCACCCGTTTCAATTCATTAGAAAATTTCTAAGTGAAAATTTCATTGTAAATCTTTTCAATCAAGGGGTTGAAAAGTGAGACTTAGTTTCTAGATTAGGGAGTGATTAGAAACGGTATATCTCGTTGAAAGGACTTAGCTAAGTGGGTGAGCGCTTAGTGGTATATCCTACATTCGAAAAGGGATACTTTTCGGAGACAAACTGCAACGGCTTGATTACTGCCCGCAAAGGAATCTACTAGTGGATTAAAGCTCAGCAAAAGTTTTGGGGATTGGAGTAAACGGGGCCGAACCAGGATAAAAATCTTTTGTGCAATTTAAATTTAAGTTCATTATCTTGCCTGCATCCGGAATCTACCCGGAGTCCGGATCTGAAGCCAAAATTTATATTGACGACTGTTTTTCCGTAAAAAAGGGTCATTCACCTTCCTCTGACCCAACTTGTATACTCCTAAGGGACCAACAAAGATCAATTCAAACTCGAATAATCTAAAGTTCGAATTCATTGCATAACGCTCTTCGAGGATATTCGTTGTTTATCGAAAATTTCGTTTTACATTATTATCATACAAAGACTTATACTATTTTTGTATTATAAATAAAACTCCAACAGAAATTACACTTTTGCAATTATTACAAAGAAACATCACAATGTATAGAGGATTTTGTGATCCAACATCAATAGACATTCATGTTCATCATTTTTAGGCAAAATGCTCACATGTTATTGAACTAGAAATTGATCATAAATCTTTTTTCGACTCTTTAAATACACAAAGCCTGGATAGAACTCGAGACTTCATTGAAACTCATAATCATTCTAGGGAAACAACGAGCACTCGTTTCCCGATATTTTCACCGGCAAAAAGACCAACAAGGGCAGCCGGTCCATTCTCGATACCTTCAAAAATGTCCTCTTGATATGCAACCTTTCCTTCTTTCAAGTAAGGCGAAACAAAATCCAAGTACTTGCCGTATTGTGAGAGATAATCGAACACATGAAACCCTTTGATGGAAATTCTTTTATAAACAATATCAATCAAGTTATATATTCCTTCGTTTTGCCCGAGATTGTACTGCGAAACCATTCCACACACTGCAATTCTCCCGTTTAAATTCATGTTGAGGATAACTGCATCTAGCATTTTGCCCCCTACATTTTCGAAATAGATGTCGATGCCTTTCGGGAAGTATCTATAAAATTTTGTGAGGACTGATTAGACCGGTATAGTTCGACTAAAAAAACCAACTTATTTTGTATATGAGTTTGTGTTGGTTCACTTGGAGAAAGGAGACTGATTTTTGAAATTTCGGGTTAGTTTACATTAAGAAAATTTTTGGATTTTCGCAGTTTCAAACTCTTTTCTTATTAGAAGCTAGTCGATAAAATTACACTTTATTGCAGCATTTGTTGATTTTCAGTCTATAAATGTTGTTTAGGCCTCCATTTTACGTTTTCTAGTTTAGGGACTAAATTGTATATTTCTAAAAGCTTAAGTTGTTGTGTATCACTTTTGACTAAGTTTCAATTTTGATTGAATTTCTAATATATGAGATTTATTTTCTTTTCGACTTATGTTATCTTGCGAGATCAAAAGATTCCGACTAGTTACCTTCGTGCATTCATTGTTGAATGATTTTTCCGAGCACATAAAAACTATTATAAATACCTTTTCAATACTTCATTAAAATCAGGGTCCTCTTTGTAATTGAAAGCTTCATCGAATCCAAACTTGTTCTTCAACAAATCAACCTAAAAACAAAATAAATAAAGCGAAAAATCACTCTTGACCTACTATGATATTGTAACAACATTAAACAATTGATTAACATATAAATTAATCAATCAAGATCTCTAATCTCTCAATAGTTATTAATTTACTAACCTTTTCTTGACTTCCAGCACTTCCAACAACATAACAACCCATCAACTTAGCAAACTGGCCAACAAGTTGACCAATTGCACCAGCTGCTGCCGAAACATACACGTATTCTCCCTTTTTTGGGTTACAAACCTCGTAAAATCCGGCGTAAGCAGTCAACCCGGGTATACCTACAACACGAAAAAACCACATAAACCCGAGTTTCTACTAACATGTCAATAATCCAACTGTGAAGAACACAGTCAACTGACCTAAAACTCCGGCGTAGTAGGAAAGTGGCCACGTGGGATCATAATTCTCAATTTTGATTAAAAATGGAGGGGAAATGAGAAGACTATACTCTTCCCATTCAGTATAACCCCCAGCCAAATCTCCTTCTTTGAAATGTGGATGCGTTGACTTTATCACCTTCACAACTCCTAGTCCATTAAGAGGCTGCACATATATACCAAGTCAACCCTTCAAGTTAACTCAAAAGTCAATCTCCTTTGAACTATTAAAGCTTTTTAGAATTGCTTTTCAAACTGTTTGTTCATAATTTTTCGAGCAATAAATTTTAGAATCACACCATAAATTTTGATTTTTAATACCGATCATAGGAGAAATTGAACTAGTTTGTTATGTTTATTCTTCCCAAGCGAAAATTTGTTGTCATAGGAGAAATTTGATCATAGAACTTTTTGGGACAGAATTGGAAATAACGCGAATTGTCTAAAGTCTAATTAATCTCAAATTGTTCATTAGATATAATTGATGAAGATTTAGGCTATGTTCTTTTCAACTTATTGAATATATGAAATTCATTGACTGAAACTCGCCCTAAACTTAATGAATTTAAAATTTATATCAACTTATTGTGTAATTATTGATTATTAACTTATTTGATCATTACTAAAAAGTTATTGAAACTTATATGAAACATATGAAAACCATATTGAAAGTAAATTTAACTGAACTTATTAAATAATTAATATTGAACTGATGGAAAAATAAGTAAACAAAAACATAGCCATTTTCGATCTCAAACCATTTGTCACAACTTTACAAGCAATTTAACTTCATACCGAATCGAAAAAATGGACTAACCTTTCCGAGAACGAAAGAGGGCAGGTAAAAAGAAGGATCGCGCTTGGTGAAACATCGACGCATGTAAGGATCACAAGAGAAGATAAGATTCTTAACAAGAACTGCATCTTTAGTTCCTTCTGGGATCTTAAGGTTAATCGATGAACTGATTATTTCTAAGTCTGACTCTTTTGCATAACCGTCGGTTACATAGTTTTTCAGTACAACCTGCTTGTTGCTCACTGTTTCATCCGCCATTGTTGCTTTGTTGCAGAGCTCTAAGAGATGTTTTAATGGATTTATAGTATTGGTTTCAGTGATAGTGTAAGGTAAAGTGAAATATTTTTTTAATGTTACAAGATGCAGTTTTTATTGATATTTGTGATGTGAGTTTGAATTTGGAATCAGCCGACTAAGCAGTCAACATTCATCAGCTTAGCATACTGACATTTGTTTATAAAATATGTGCGTATAATTAATTGATCACAATGCCCTACAAGTTTAATTTCTTAAATAGAAAAAATGGGGATCATGACTTATTATTTTGATGCTACTGATATCATTTATTTATTTATTTATGTGGCATTCATGAAATTGAATACTGACATGTGTAAAGACAGACTGCTTGCAGTTCACTCATAAAAAATACATTTTCCAGATAATATTATAGAATTAGCTGTATTGATATCTAATGAGAACCAACGAGAGTGCCAGAGTAGATAGCTCACAATATTACAATAGCTGAAAATGATTATCAACTACAACAAACACCTAACCAAATGCTTATATTTGATTTAATATGGTACAAAGTTTGGCCATGATTTCAGAATATAATAATAAAAAATTAAGATTCCTTTTCATGAAATGATTATATTCTTTTGTGCTTTTTTTATTTAATAATGAAGGGTTGGTGCATTTTGTTTTTCTTTCTGTTTTTCATGTGGCTTCAGTTGAATAACAAAAGTTGTAGTCTATTATTTGCTATTGTTGCCCACCCACGAAACATAAGATATATTTTATTTTTAAAGTTTACATCTTCAATGTAGTACGACAAAAGGATAATGTTTAATGACGTGTCCACTATGAGCATAATTACAAGGTATTAAAAGTTTGGAAAAAGATATTTCGATAGACGAAATATTTTGCATTTTCAATTGATGGATTGTCAGTAGTTTAATTAAATACATATATCAATAGTTAATTTTTCTGTTTAAGAAACAAATTTTTGCTAAGATGTACAGACATTAAGAAAAAGTTCATTAATTGTTTTCACTTATTATAAGGTTTGCTTGATATTAAATGGGCATAATTCAGTTACTATATTTTAGAAGTTTTGAGTTTAAAACTCAGGTTCTTTAATAATTTATTAAATATTAAAAATAAGGTTTGTTTGATCTAATTTGTTTTGCTAATAGTTGCTCAAACCCCAACAGAATAGAGATGGATTAGTTTATTAATTTATCAGTTAATGTCGGTATGCTGAGATGAAAATTGTTGACTTCTTAATTGTCTGATTCAAAAAATTCCAATCAATCTTAGAAATATTTACTCTTCTGCACATTATAGTATAAAATTATATATAATCCTCACTCTAAAATCAATCATTTATCAACTTAAATTTCTTCCTTTTTATCAATTAATTTTCTTCCTTAGCCAAGTACAAGATTTCATCAAAGATGAGTGACTGTTGCTCAAAAGATACAACCAGCAAGAGGTAATAAATATATAAATAACAAACTCCCCATTTATTTATTTTTGTAATTATGTTTTTGAGCTTCTCGATTATAGGCTTCTCGATTATGTTTTTGTAGCCATAATCACCGGTGGAGCATGTGGAATTGGAGCTTGTACTGCAAAATTGTTCCTTAAAAATGGAGCAAAAGTTGTTATTGCAGATATTCAAGATGAACTTGGCCATTCTCTTTGCAAAAAAATTGGATCACAAGACATTTCTTTTGTTCATTGTGATGTAAATCCGATGTCAAAAATGTCATTGATTTCACGGTTTCCAAGTATGGAAAACTCGATATCATGTTTAGCAATGCCGGAGTTTCGGGTAACTAAAATAGTTTCTTTGTTTCGTTTTTCTTCTTCATTTTAATAATATTCGTGTCCAGTGAATTCCGGCGTCTGCTTAATTCGGAAAATAGAAAACATTGTTTACTTTTGAATTTTCAGGTGGATTGGATCCGAGAGTCATCGCCACTGAAATCGACGAATTCAAAAGGGTTTTCGAAGTTAACGTGTTTGGCAGTTTTTTAGCAGCCAAACACGCTGCAAGAGTAATGATTCCTGAAAAGAAAGGATGTATTATTTTCACATCGAGTAACTCTGCCAAAATTTCTATCCCGGGCCCACATGCTTATGTTGTTTCAAAACACGCTCTGAATGGGTTCACCAAGAACTTATGTGCCGAGTTAGGGCAACACGGAATTAGGGTCAACTGTGTGTCGCCTTTTGGTGTAGCGACACCCCTAATGGCCGAGGCCTTTGGGATGAAAGACGCAGATCCCGAAATTGCAAAAGGGACAATCAAGAAACTTCTTTCAGTGCTGGGAACTTAAAAGAGGCGACACTAGAAATAGAAGATGTGGCAAATGCAATTCTTTATTTGGCAAGTGACGACGCTAAATATGTTAGTGGCCTTAATCTCGTCATTGATGGTGGTTATAGTGTCACTAATCCTTCAGTCGCCGTTGCTCTTCAAAGCTTATTTTAATTTTACTGATGTTTGCTCAAATCATGTTTTCGAATTTGAGGCAATAATATATTCTTCCCCTTGTGCATTTGTTTTCACGTTGATACATTTCATGTAATAAAAAATTTCATAATAACTTGGGCTTATAAGTTTCTTTATATACAGGTGTAAGAGAAGCCCATGTCTTATAAGTAATGTTCCTCAAAATTTGCTTCGTTTAAGTTGCAACATACACCGTTTATTACACTATACGAAATCTTCTGTACTAATACAATTAGATATCAATTAAAAAAGTTGCATCCAATTTAGTCTTGTAAGATGCCTATTTGGGGACTAAAATATGTTGCTTTAAATACAATGTTCTCTTTCATGTTTTTCATTCATTTTTCTGGTCTGTGACTGAACAAAATTGTACAACACGTAAGAAATTAATGAATTACATGAAATAAAATAAAATTCTAAAGTTTATCCGTAGTACACAACTACATAAAGACATACCAATCAATTTAATATTTTAAAATGTTTGTTGGGACTGGTATACTAAAACGTGGTCTTTGAAATTTGTTTAAACTATGTATCGATTCTTTCTTCTTTGCTTAATTATATTCTAGTAGAGAGGCTTCTTCCAAACATTTACAATTTCTCGATTTCATTTTTGAAAATTAAATACACCAATCGAACTCATGCACTTAAAACTTAGACCTGTTCGCGAGTTTGGGTATCCGTCCGGCCCGGTCCGAGTCCGTTTAAAATAGACGGGCTTGGATACTCGTTTCCATACAAAGCCCGGCCCGAGCCCGAAAAAGTCCGAAGTTCTATAGGCGGGGCTTGGTTTTTATATAAATACCCGATCCCGGTCCAAACCTGGTCCGATGAATAAAAAAATATTTATTTTATATTTTTAATTATATTTAATAGTGTATACGTTTATTTATGTATTAATATACTAAATTATTAAGTATACATTTAAGATTCTTACTAAACTATGTATTTATATGTAAACTTTATTTAAAATTTATAAATATTTATAATTTATTTAACAAAAAATAAATAAAATAAATTTTCAATGGGCCATGGGCTGAGCTTGGAATTAACTCTCTAAGCCTGGCCCAAGCACGAAATTTAATTTATGAGCTTGGGCCAGACTTATGTTAATGTTTTTAGAGAAAAGCCTGATCAAGCCTGGCCCGAACCCGGTCCGGCCCGCCGATGAACAAGTTAAAACTAATATTGGGCATCAAACTTAAGTCAAGCCGAAAATTCACACCGTCGATCTCAAACCATAGCCACATGTCAATTACCTAACGGTGAAAACCGACACAATGAAATTAATTTCAAGTAAATTTATTAAATTCAAAACTGTACAATTTACACTGTACAATCTATGTATACATATATATCCATATAGTTTTTTGAATGAATCTATTACTTTCTAGTTTTGATTGAGGAGAAATGGAAGAAGAAACGGTATACTGATTATCCAGAATTCGACCATCCTTCTAAAATCCGCAACTTTAGCTATTAATAACTTCCTCTCTGCAGTCGTAAAGTTCAACTGATCAGCAATTGATGGATAAATCCATTCTGAAGTCCAAAAATGTAACCTGGAGTCCCTTCCCAACAACCAAAAAACCTGTGGCTTCAGTAAATGATAAACCAATTTAATGGAGCACCAACCAGATGAGCCAATGATAGATTTAATCCCACCCGATGCACTAATAAAACGACATCTCAACAAATCAATGCATCACCCAATAACCCCCAAGCCATTTTGGATAGCATGGCCTCATTAAGAATGCGAAAGTCCTTAATTCCAATTCCTCCAACATTAAATTGCCTAATACATGTTACAAGTTTGCGTAATTCCATGCTCCCGGTCCATATGAAATTTCTCACCGCTTTGTTTAAAGATTGCAATAAATTAACTGGCCATTTATATAAAGTAAAGGAGTGAATTAGACGGCCAGTATTACAAGCCTTCACCAGGACTGCTCTACCCGCTATAGATAAAGTGGAGCCCTTCCAGCTAGCCAATTTAGCAAGACACGCATCCATAATAGGCTTTAAATGAGAACTTCTGGGCTTACCTTTAAATAAAGGGATTCCAAGATAGGAGAAAGGCAATGTACCTACTCGAACACCTGTAAGGCCGAGAAGTTGCTCCCGTCGCTGAGGAGACACTGCCCTTCTAAAAATTATACGCGATTTTTACCAACTAACAATCTGACCCGAGACGCTTCCATATAAATTAATTGTCTTCTTTAAAATCCTCATATTGGCTCTTATCCCTTTACAAAAGATTAAGATATCATCAGCGAAAAGTAAGTGTGTCGGCATATTGGAAGAACCTGTGTAGCTCATTGGAGCCAATTTCTTAGCCGCCACTTGATGAGTGAGGAACATGCTAAAAAACTCCTCCGCAAGAATGAAAAGAAGAGGGGACAAAGGATCCCCTTGCCGCAGACCCCTCGAACAGGAGAAATAACCCTGAAGACATGTATCAGTCTAAATAGAAATCCTGGCAGAGTGGAGAATATTTTGAATCCAAGAACAGAACCGATCAGAAAACCCGAACTCAGTCAGAACCGGTAAGAGGAACTGCCAATCTAAAGTCTCAAAAGCTTTCCGAATATCAAGCTTTAAAATCATATTCCCGCCATGGCACTTTCGAGATGGATTATATGAGTTTATTGAGTTAATGGTTTTTTATAATAATATCACAATACAATTTATTTATACATGTAAAGAATCATGATTTATACATTTTCGGTTATTTTACGGTTATCTCCACGGGGATCTATTCAGTGACTGTTCGGGTATCCCTGCGATTCAGGTATAGGTCCACCCACACCCGCCAAAAAATTTCTACGGGGCGTAAACTCACCCCAACCCTACCCATACGGTTAGAAATTTCTGTTTTTCTCCACACTCGTCGGTTTGAACACGGTTTGTTGGATTTCCCACATTGCTTGGAGAATAATGCTTCTTATATTGATGAAATAATCTTAACCCCTTAAGGTGCCTTTTGGGATTATATGTGGGTGTTTAACACGGTTCTCGGATAATCCTCGCCCAATTGACATCCCTAATTTCCAATTATAATCGTTAAATCAATAGAATTTAAAAACTGCATCAATTAAGTTATGATATTGTTTTATTTCCCATTTTGATGAATGTTTCTAGCATTAATCGAGTTATATTGAAGCTCTATGTGATAAATCAAAACTTGAAAGTTTGGTACTGTTTTTTTTTTGGAGAAATGTGTGTTACTTATGTACTGTCATGCTATTCAATTTTATATCACTCATCTGTAACATTTGGTGCATAAGTGTCGGGTTCATTTTTATGGGAACTTTATTCTACATCACTGATTAACATAAGTTTGACTTTATTCATTATGTTTTCTTGATCACGTGATTCAATTTGCATGTTGGAGATTGCACACATTTTAAAACTGTAATTATTAGAATGCAGGTCCGGCTATTAGCTGGAGCAAGCGGTGTGACCGCACAAGGCCTTCAAATTTTAGGGGCCCTAAGTTTTCGGTCGCCGTACTAGTTCAGAAACCGGTGAAAAGCAAAGAAACTCCCGCCGGAGAAGATGAAGCTTCCTTTCACGCGTGCTTTTAATTTAATTAAATTGAAACATTAATAGGGGCTCATTTATTATCATGGCTTACCTTAAATGTCTATAGTGAGCCCATTTGTAAAAGGTAAGAAAATCGATGGAATTGATACACAATTAATGATCGCAGGAACTATTCTAAACGAGAAATATCAAAAGTAATAAATTAGCATCAATCAATTACAACAGTAAATAGGGAGGAAAATGTAAAGTCTTTAAAAAATATCTTATAAATTTTATCTCAAGTCATTAATTTTTTTTATCTGTTTCATACAAATTCTCTATCATAATCTCTGCCAAATCCTTATCTCATCAAAGTCCAACAACATTCCCAATTCTTTTTATATCACTTGTTTGATTATTATTCCTTGAGCTTCTTATTTCAACATTTCATTGCAAGGTTCTCAACTAAATTGTAAGTATATTTTAGTTTATTGATGAAAAATTGAATTCTTAATTTTTTTTCATACAAGGTACCATATTTTAAATCTCGTACAAGGCCTAAAATTTCTCCGAGATGGCCTTATTAGAATGGAGTTGATTTTGATTTAGGAGAGATGGTTTGGTTGAACATGATAAGTTAATTAACCAAAATTGTTGATTTGCAGGTACAATAAGTCTTCTATATCGATTTCACATGAGGAGGTGACCATTTAGAATATGAAAGTTGCCTTGGTATTAATATTGGCGGTGTTGGCCCAAACTTCAATGTTAACATAAGATGAACTCAACCCAATCTCTTAATGTGATGCCCTTGGTAATCGAGCTCCACTTTGATCAAAAGTGGTTGGGACTCCATCAAAGGTTCGCTACTCTTACATTATATTTGAGTCACCTTTTGATTTTGAAGCTCTAATTTTATGTACAAGGTATGTATATTCTAAAAATAAGAAATGATGGATAAAAGTTTCGGCTGATTGTATTTTTCAGTAGACAATACAAGTATATATACATGGTTAATGTCAATATATTCCTACAATTTCTCTTAACTAATAGCTATTTACATGGAAAATGAATCAACAAAATAAGGTAAAGATAAATACATCAATGAACATAAAATCTGATCAATCAACATAATATTTCCTTAATACGCCCCCTCAAGTTGGAGACTGAAGATTTCGTACTCCCAACTTGTCTCTGAGATTTTCGAATTGATCGTTGCTCAAAGCCTTTGTAAAAACGTCTGCACATAGTGATTGTGATGGAACATAACGTGGCTTAATCAATGTCGACTGCAGTTTTTCTCTAACAATATGACAATCTATCTCGATATGTTTAGAACGTTCGTGGAAGACTGGATTTGCTGCAATGTGGAATGACGCTTGATTATCACAAAATAACGTAACAGGTTCTGTTATTTGAACCCTCAAGTCACATAGTACGTATCGAATCCAAGTTAATTCTAAACATGTAAGCCATTGCTCGATATTCTGCTTCTGCTGAAGACCGTGAAACACTGGTTTGCTTCTTCGATTTCCAAGAGATCAATGAGCCCCCTAAAAAGATGTAGTAACCTGAGACTAATAGACAAGTGATGCGACAAACTACCCAATCCGAATCACAAAAGGCCATTAATTTCAAATTATTTATCAATGGCAATAATAGTCCTTGTCCCGGCGTGCCTTTATTGTATTTTAGAACACATAATGCTGCTTCCAAATGAGGCACATGAGGCTCATTCATGAATTGACTTAGTGTCCGAACTGAGTACACAATATCTGGTCTTATCACTTTTAAATAAATCAACCTACCAAGTAATCTTCGATATTTCGTCGGATCTTGAAGCTTCTCTTCATCTGTCAATGTGAATTTGACATTCTGTTCCATAGGTGTTCTCTTGGGACAAGCTCCTGTGAGTCATGAATCTTGTAAAATTCCAATGCATAT
>CAOJBJ011592948.1:0-13258 GCA_948291685.1 Euphorbia celastroides | reverse complement strand
CATTATCTTATTGGCTTTGTATTTTGATATTTGGGTATAAATACCCCTTATGTTCCTTTGTAAGATAACTTTTTATCAATCAAATATTCAAACTTGAGAATTTTCTCTCTATTTTCGAGTTCCAACCCTTCAAGTTTAACTTGAGAATCCCTACGGAAAACCCCGTTTTTCCGTCGAGTTCTAGCTCGAAAACCCTCTCTTTCTTGGTTTAAGGTTAAAACCTTCATTTCAGCCTTCTCAATCCTTATCACTCCAGGTGTGCTAGCATAATTTCAACAGAATAAAATTTCTTGACTTGAGCCCATCATAATGAAATTTTTCGCAGAATTATTATTATTCTTCGCAGTGTGAAGAAGTATGCTTGGGATTAGGATTCTTTGAATAACTATTTGTATGGTGAATTATTATTCTTCTACTGACTACAGAGCTTCTTTTAGTTATTATTAGCACTTGTCATCTCATTTGTTGCTGTGATGGCTGTTGTGGATCTCGTGGCTATTTGCCAATTAGTTTTGGCACACCTGGACTGGTTAAACCTCTCAGCTATGAATTATCATATTTTAGTCTTCATTTCTGAGATTCATGCTTTATTGCAGGTTGGTTTGGCCCTTTCTTATGCATCTCCGATTGTTTCCCTATTAGGAAGTTTCTTAACAAGCGTTACTGAAACAGAGAAGGAAATGGTTTCTGTTGAAAGAGCTCTTCAGGTACCAAGATAAGCCTGGACTTAAAGTACTACGGTGTTCATCTCTTACAAAATTTTCTGCTTCTGTAGTACATGGACATTCCCCAAGAGGAGTTGGGAACTGTCAATTCTCACTGGCCATCTCGAGGGCTGATAAACACAGGTTGGTACTGATATATAGACCCTGAGTCCTCTGATAACATTTTGCGGCCAAAATTGTGAAGATACTGGATTTCAAATGCTGTTGCAAAATTGATATTGAGCAGGTCGGGATTGTTGGGAGAACAGGTGCTGGAAAATCCAGTGTCTTGAATGCCCTTTTCCGCCTAACTCCCATCTGTGGTGGTTGTATATTAGTGGATCATCTTGATATAACTCAGGTTCCTGTCAGAGATCTCCGTGCGCGCTTTGCTGTTGTTCCTCAAAGTTCATTTTTATTTGAAGGATCACTCTTTCTTTACTGTTAAGGTTGATAATTGATATTACCCTGGAGTTTGAAATGGTTACAATAATTTCTTAACAATGTCCAGGGATAACTTGGATCCGCTCCAGATGAATAATGACCTTAAAATCTGGAGTATTCTGGAAAAATGTCATGTGAAGGCAGAAGTGGAAATGGCAGGTGGACTAGATATACATATAAAAGAATCTGGATCATCATTTTCAGTTGGGCAAAGACAGCTTCTATGCCTAGCACGTGCGCTTCTTAAGTCTTCCAAGGTATGGTGTATCGTTCTCTTCCCAATTATCCAATATTAAAATTACGATGAACTTCTGGTATGCTTTACAAACTAATATATATATATTGTAGTAAATGTGGGTAAGTTTATACATACAGAACTTTTTTCTACAATTTTTTCGGATTTGGATTCTCTAAAGTTGTAAAGTTGAAACAATCCCAACCATCCATTGAGTTTCAATGGTCCAGATTCAGTTTTAATGGTTTGTGGGGTCCACAATGCAATGAAATCTAGACAATTTAAACTCAATAGATGGTTGAGATTATCTCAACTTTACAACTTTAGAGAGTTTGAGCTTTAGAGAATCCAAATCCGTTTTTTTCAGAGTAATGTTCCATTCAATGGAATGAAATATGAGGATATACTTGGAAAATTACCTACTTAAATGACAAACAACTTTTGTGGTGTCATGTTATTACAAGCTCTGTAATTTATTACACTTACCTGGAACCACTTTCTCAGAGTGCTTGATGATCATGCTCCAACCTGTTAACTTTACTTCCGATCATTTTCATGCAATTACTTTACTCTAAATCAGGATTATAAGGCAGTTTCAGGAAATCTGTTTTTTGCCAAGGTTCTAGTATGCTTATGGGTATTTATGGTCCAGGTGGAGTCTAATGATGTAATACTTTCCCTTGCGTGATTTCCTGAATGAAGTGTTAATTATAATATTTGTGAACGAGTACTGATGCAGTTCTAATTAGCAGATACTTTGTCTGGATGAATGCACCGCAAGTGTTGACACTCAAACATCATCAGTACTGCAAAACGCAATATCTACTGAATGCAAAGGGATGACTGTAACCACGATTGCTCACCGCATTTCAACTGTGATGAATATGGACAACATCCTTGTCCTTGAACGTGGCAATGTGGTATGCACACTGGTTCTTTTTGTTCTTAAACTTTTAGTAAATAAATGGATTTAATCAAGTGAAAAGCTGAAAAGTTATGTTTTTGGGTTGTGCAGATTGAGCAAGGGAATCCACAGGCTCTTGTGCAGGATGAGTCATCCAGATTTGCAGCTTTTGCTAAGGCTTCCAGCATGTGATCACCAAACTCACAGTCTGGAACTAAATACGTGTTGGCCTCACATAATTAACACAGTTGATATTTAGCCCTCTTAGCTCTTAATCGTTTAACCTTTGACGAACCGGTTGTCAACAGTTGGATATACTGATTTCTGCGTGTTCTCTGGTTGTAGGGCTTATACACCCATTCGTCACTTAAGTTTTGAACTTGATTGTAGCTTGACTTTTGTTTGTAACAGTAAAATAATGAACTAATTTTCACTTTATTGATGAAACTTGGCAATTTGTTGCCAAAACTCTCACATTTCTGGCTCAATTGTTTCTTAATTAACACCCAGATTCTCACGTCATCTTGATAAAGTGATGAATTATGGGCTCTTACTGCCAGCGAGCTACTTCATAATGGGCTAAGCGTCTTGGCCCGGGGGTACCTTAGTTTGCGTGCCGAAATGACGACTCCAGTAGACTACTACTCTGAAGAGTTTGATTTTGAAGGTAGGTCTTGAAAATTGAGTGGAAAAAATGGGAATAGTTGCCGCAATAGGAGTGCTTCTCCCATTTCCGTTCTACTATTGGCTATGGACAAATCCCCAATCATGGGTCAACCTTTGTGGCAAAGGGCGAGACCCTTGTAAGATTATGGCCTATGTCTCCCATTCCATCAAGCTTCTCCAGTTTCTCTCTCTTTGCTCCGTCTCCTCCTTCTCCTGGCCTCCCCCTTTCTACTTCTGGCCCCTTTTCCTCTTCGGCCAGTTCCTCAATTTCAGGTTTTCTCCTTCAATTCAATTTTTCAGTCTTTTTGTTTGGTTTTAATGTCGAGATTGCGCTTCCTCATCTTCTGATGAAGGGTTTAGGGGATCTGAGCTTGTGGATTGATTATTTCCCTAGGCTGCATTAATATGATCTATGTGCTTGTGCTAATAGTGTATTTGTCTCCTACTTAGATGCCGTCTTTTATTGTACTCGTATGATGTAGATTATTCAGAGTCAATCTTGATGCATTCTTGTTTATGGAAATGCCTTATCTTTGTGATTGCAACTTCTAGTTGTTAACATTGAAGCCATGTTTGCTTTCTGACGAAGTAGAAAACTTCCCACAAATCTATAGTGTCTCATGACAGTGATCAGTAAATTGAATGCCAGTTGTAGAGTTTGGAATTCTGCTTCGCTTGTTGTCGATTGCGATTCTAGGCTAAAGACCACTAACTTCCTATATTTGATGAAGAAAAGGCCTATGGGAAACCCAAGTTTTAAGCTACAGCTGTTTCAGGATCAGTTTGTTTTTGGTATGGTTGGGGATCACTAAGAATAACAGGGATTTTCGTAGGAAAAATAGAAGAAAGATTTTACATGTATTTATGGCATTTTTATTTGATAAATTCAAACACAAACATTTTGGCCTATCTTTCCACGCATTTGGTACCTACAAGTTTATTGATCATCACAATTGACTCTCTCCATATTTGATTTATGCTTACTTAGGACTTTGGACAATTATTGGAAGGCTGAACGAACGAACGGAAGAAAAACTTTGAAGAGTGTGGCAAACTCGGTCTTTTTAATGTTAAGTAGAAACATGTCTTAGCTAATAGGTTACTAAGTTACTAAGTCAAATGAACTAGATTTGTTTCGTCCATGTAATGATGTTAATAACATTCCCTCCATCCATACGATTCAAATAATCACGCATATTACAACAACTGTACCATATTTTGATATCTTCTTCTTCCCAATGATGTGAGTCTACTTAGGCATTTTCTGGTGAACTCTATGTAAATTGGAAAATATTTTACTTGTTTCTGCTGGTGAATCACGAACTCAATGATAATTCGTAGAAAGTTAACATTATCATTTATTCTTCACTTTGTTCACCCCTTCTGATGATTCTGTGTGTCTTATTTTTTTCTAAACTAATCATCTTTTCCTCCTTTTGAATCTATCTTTCAGAATATCATTAGTCGGTTCTTTCATTGCATTCGGTCATTCTGAGGCGTTCCCCAAATTCTTTTTAGTTGCTCTTATTCCAAAAACGAGACCTTCTCATTGATGCTTCCTCTGCAGGGTATACCAGTTGCTTGGTGAGCCAGGTACTTACTATGGAGTTCGATTCGAGAAAAACATCCCATGGGTGACAGAATTTCCATTCGGGGTTATCAAAGATCCCCAATATGTTGGAAGCATTTTGAGCCTTGTTGCTTGTTTATCTTGGGTTCCCTTCCAATACATTTTTCTGTGGTCTCTTGGATATGTGTTCATGATTCATGTCGAATCCAAAGAGGATCCAGCTACCCGTGCTAAACCCCTTTCCTGATTACAGTTGCTTCTGTTCATCAACCAATGATCTTGAACAAGCTACCGGTTTATTGGCTATGAATTGAAGGTGCTTTTTTTAATTTATCTAGTTAAGTAGCATCCTTCATAATTTGTCTATTGTGCTTTGGTTTCGTTCAGCTGAACGATTTTGGCGCAGGAAGTTGGGTAGAAACTATGGATTTGATTTTTACCAATTAAGGTGTTTATGCTGTAATAATACAACTGTTACCAGAACAGGATCCCTGTTATTTTTTTTTGTTTGAACTGGTCATCAGACTGCAAATTTTTCTTAATTGACAATTTTATTCAATAAACTATTGTACATATGAACACGGACACCTCTTATTAGTGGTCGAAAAGCTTGGACATCCAGGTTCAGATGCAAATTAATGATTTAGAAGAGAGAAAATACGAAGAAAACAACAAAGAGAAGTAGAAAAAAGATGTAAAAGGTAAAGCTGTGATTCTTATGTTTGATACCAGGGCATTGATCTTTCAGTTTCCTGAGTTTTTGATGATACTGCATTTCATATCTGCTGGATTTGGTACCAATAGATCATCTTTGTCTTCAGTATTAAACCGGGCAATGCTAACGAGTGCCAATTCAAACATGGATCAGATATATTTGTTCATGATAAGCTCAGATATCATTCTTATGAAGAGGTTGGGGGTTTAATTCCAAGTTGGCCGGGTTTTTTAAGTGCATTTGCAAATTGGATTGCACAAATATAGCTAACTCTATCTCTAGCAGATGTTAACAAGAATGTCGTGTGGTGTTTGAAACGCAAATTCTAGATCGAACTATGGGATGCAGTGAATTGAGTTAAATATGGTCAAACGGTTTATCGGAGATCTTAGGCTCAAAACAAAGGAAATTCAACTTTTGAGGTGCATTTCGCAGCATGAAAAGATGAAGAATAATGCAAGTTGAACTTCATTCTTTGCTCATTTATTTAAAAAAGTGAAGATGATCCTACAATATTTGAGATTTAGTGTTGTAACTCTTGAAATGAGTAGTTCATTTTCAAAGGAAAATAGCACCAACGTGGCCGGAGTAGACTAGAGCATTGGCCTAAAGGTTTGCAGGTCAAGTCTAGCCCAATTTCTAAACTCGGGCCTATTACTATTGGATTGGGCTGGTATTATAGCCCAGAGTGATTGTTCGGATCCGAACATTGTCGGGTCAACATGATGTGGCACACTTTCACTTGTAATTGCAATTCTCTGTCCCTCTCTGATTCGTTGCTTTCACAGTCGACAAAGTCCACTCTCCAAACTTTCGCACTTTTTCCCTTCTTCTCTCTCAATTTTCCCTCATTTTCTCACTCCCCAAACACGATCCACCCTCACTTCTCTGCTTACTCTTATCTCAATTGCAGGCGACCATCCCCCGTCCTTTTCACCTCTGAAATTCCACCCTTATTGTCCTCGACAATGTCTGGCCCACCGCGAGTAAGGTCAGCCAACATTGCTGAGCCGGAAAACAAGGAGCCGCAAAATCCGGTGGAGAAAATGCGGCAGAAGCAATTGACGGAGTCTAAGGCCAAGAGAAGTGGGAAATTGGCGTCCTCAGTTTTGCGGCAGAAGTCGATGAACGGCTCCTGCTCTTCCGATGTCTCTACTCAGTCATCGCAGTGTCGTCCGTCTGATTCGTCTTTGAGATCGTTGTCCGCGGCGGCGGAGCGGCGGAGTGGAGTGGTTAGGAGGAAGCAGTGTAAGGGGGATAAGACCGGTGGTGGTGATTTCTCTGTGGCGGTTGAGAGTAGGAATGTGGATTGTGGAAGCGGTGGATTAGTGGATTCAGCTGGTGGCTTTGAATTGAAGAAACGGTGCTCTTGGATTACGCCCAAAACTGGTAAGATCTTCTGTTTCTTTTCGTTTCCTGAATTTTCTTGTCAATTTAGAATGATGAAGAATTAGAGATGTTAATGATAATTGCTGACTACAAGAAATCATGGAAAAGTTAGTAAAGAACTGTCGAATTTGATTATTCACCCCTTGAAGGAATTCAATCCATTTTATTGTGGAAGGATCTCAGTTTCCTTCCATATCTTTGTTGCCTGATTATTCTTGTGCTTATTGTACTGCATAATAGTTAATGGCTGCTTAAATTGATTAATGTTGTCTTAATGAGTTGGTTGAGAGATTTGACCCGTCACATGGGAGTACTTACTGATTCTAAACATAGCATTTCAACCCCACCAATTGGGGCATAGTGCATTCATCTTTTTTCTGCACTTTTTCCATATCACTAGAATATGGTATTGCTTACAGTTAGGACATAATTATTGGAAATATCAGTTTCTGGGCCCATTCTAATCCAGGTTTTTATTAGGTCCTGTTTTACGGTGTTCGCACATGGTTTCGTGGGGAGATAATTTGGGCTTTTTGTGAACTTAAAAGGGTGATTTGATGCATTTGGCCTAATTTTTTCGGTATCTTTTGTGTTTAACTACTATTTAACAAATCCATTACAACCCAAGACACTTATCTATAAGCATTTTGCATTTAGCTTATCTTGACTTCACTCTCTTGAGGAACTCCAGAGTATCCCAATCGTGTTGTGAAGAGGCATTTAGTCTATGAAAAAGACGCCTCTTATAGCCCTTCAGATTTTTCGTTGAATCCTGTAAAAACTAATGGATGTAAACAAATAACATTACCTGCTACTTAAATGAGTTCCCATGTGAGTTAGTTCATAAACATTTTTGGGTGACAAATTGCTGCCAATAGAAAAATAAATGAGAAGTTCTTTGCATCGGAGTGAATTTCATGAAATCTGTTATGAGGTAATTATCTTATACTGT
This sequence comes from Euphorbia celastroides, assembly GCA_948291685.1. Lineage (NCBI taxonomy): Eukaryota > Viridiplantae > Streptophyta > Magnoliopsida > Malpighiales > Euphorbiaceae > Euphorbia > Euphorbia celastroides. Next base: position 5,679 of record CAOJBJ011592948.1, on the reverse strand, counting down.
TAGGGGGGGAGCAGTAGTTCTTTATGGGTTTCAGCAAAGATAATTTTGTTGAAAGTGGAACGTTTGATGGCTGAAGCTTCATGTCAAAAGCCATTTTTTGCTCTTCAATCTTTGAGGTGAAGACGACTATTTGACATGGTGATGTACCTAACTCTCGTGTTATACGATATTCGATTCCTTCTCGATTCTGCTTCCCATAGTCTTTAGCTTGTACTTCTCATATTAACATATTTTTTCTCTGGTCCGTTGGTCAAACTCTTTCATGCTCAAGATAGTCTCTTCTATTGATTCTTGAAACACTTAGAATTGAATAATAATAAAAAAATGAAATTTTATCTTGAAAATTTTATCTTGGGTTGCCTAAACTAAATGGCCTAATACTACAGGCTGAACTAATAATATGCCAAGGAAGTTTAGTTCTTAGAAGAGGTTTTTCAGAAATGAAAAGTGTTAAATCTCCTTTGTGTTTTCGAATAGATGTTATGGTTACTAAAAGTTGATAGCCTGACAAATATTTTTCGTTTTCTTTGAATTTGAAATTTCTGTTTTCTCATACAAGAATGATTTTTGTTAAAGGAGATTCGGATTCATCTATGCAAAACTTGACATAAATAACTTGTATTCCTTTTACCTAGAGGAAACCACATTTGACCTGGGACACGTTGGAAAATGTAAGCAGAGTATTAGTACCTATGTCGTGAATTTGCTTTAGAAGTAGTAACAGATACAAGTTTTGATTGAGATAGTAATCTTATATTGCAATGTCATGTATATTGAGATGGTCTTATTTTGAAAATGTTGTCTATGCATATGCCTTGAATTATAGTTGTCCTACGGGTTCTTATTGGATCGTTTAATATTAAGGTCGGAGATAACTGTCAGAATTGGAGTGTTTATCAATATCATCATCTCTTGTGATTCTCAAAGACAATAGGCGCAATGTAAAAAGTTCCTAGTAATGACCCTGAAAGAATGAGCAAAGAGGTCCTAGGTTCTAACTCTAGTGAGTACCAACTTTCAGTTCTTCATATATTAAAGTTGCCCGCCAGGGGTACTTTTGATTGTGTAAAAATTACTCCGGCTTTTCTAGTTATAACTTGCATCGTGTTTTTATTTCATAGAACAATGAAAGAGTTATTCTCGTGAAAATTCCCGTGGTAGGAATTTATACCTCATATTCCTACCTCAAAAGTAGATGTTTTATTGATAATATGAACTTACATGACTCTTCTTCTTACAATTGTTGTTTTCCTGGCACAGATCCATGCTTTGTCGCCTTTCATGATGAAGAATGGGGAGTCCCTGTCCATGACGACAAGTATGTAATCTTCAAAATGTTATTTTTACACTTCAAGTGCATCTGATCGCTTTTGAAATCTAACAGTTCAATTCATCATGCAGGAAACTGTTTGAATTGCTAAGCCTTTCAGGTGCTTTGGCTGAAATGACATGGCCTGCCATTCTAAACAAGCGAGCTTTATTTAGGTATGAACTGTAATCAAGTACTATCATCAGTAGCAAACCGCTAACAGTTTTTGAATCCGAAACTTAATACCATTGCTAATGTTTTAAATTTTATCACAGGATTTAGCTTGGATTAATATGGGGGAATTGTTTATCTCTATACAGGGAGGTGTTTTTGGATTTTGACCCTGCTTCAGTTTCAAACTTAAACGACAAAAAGATAGCTTTGCCAGGAGCTCCTGGAAGCTTGCTACTTTCAGAACCAAAGCTACGATCAATCATCGAAAATGCTCGCCAAATGTGCAAGGTTATACATGAATCATAAATTGCTAAATTCAAACAAATTAAACCGTAATCTCATTTATTTATTTTTTTCGGTGATGCAGATTATAGATGAGTTTGGTTCATTTGACAGATACATCTGGAACTTTGTGAAGCATAAGCCAATGGTTAACCAATTTAAAAACCCAAGGCAAGTTCCAGTGAAGAACTCAAAAGCCGAGTTCATAAGCAAAGACTTAGTAAAACGAGGCTTTCGGAGTGTGGGGACAACTGTGGTATATTCATTCATGCAAGTTGCAGGATTAACAAATGATCACCTCATTAGTTGCTTCAGATTCCAGGAGTGCATCACAGGGACAGAAGTATCAGACAACAAGACCAGTCCTAAATCCAACAAATTTGAGACTCCAATAGCCACGGGAGAATCGAGACTGAATGTTTCATAATAATTTGATAGTTACTTTGCAAGTTGTGCGAAAAAGCTCTATGTTTTGTAGTTTTGTATGTGATCCCTTAGTTTGAATCAGAGTGCTGCTATTTGCAGGGATTTCTGTTGTATTGAGTAAATATGTCTGATCCCTTTTGTGTATAATTATAATGAGACTGGAAAAGGAAAATATGTCTGTATTATGTTGCCTTTTTCTATAGGCAAAAATATTATCGCAGATATTAGCTGCTGTTTTTCGAAAAAAATGTGAATAAGTCCAAGAACTTGGGAACAAAAACGTAAGTATCCCCAGGAGTCTGGCCTTCTAGGCTATTGACCGATGAACATGTCAAAGAATCTTCATTGTTTCATCAAAGAATATTCATCTTTGATAAGTCGAGACTTACCAGCTTATTATTGTCATTATTGACTGTATATAAACATAATAAATCTAGTTTTAAAGTCTTCATATTTCCAGCTACTTTGCTGGCTGCGGCGTGCCACAAGAATATTCAACTTTTCACACGAGTGCTTGCTTTCCTAAAATTCATCGTTACTAGCAATAACTACATCTGAATTTCAAGATTGCTTAAAATTATAAGTTGATAATTAAGAAGAGAGAAAATACTTTGAAAGATCTTAAAATAAGAATATGGGGAGTAGTAAATAAAAGAAAATGCCGGATACTTTGAGTGACATTTGCGATTAATGAGTTTCGACGCAGTTGACATTTAATGAACAATTTGTATGATTGATGTCCACAATATGCTGAAAATATTTCTAGAACCCTTTCAGTTTCGTGTAAAATTAATTGGTTGTTATTTTTTTATTTATCTTTTTGTACTAACATACGGTGTAAGTTATCCTTTATTTTTTTCGAAGTAAAGTTAATTTTGTCCATCTCACTATCAAATTAGATGAAGCCCACTCATTTGAAGTGGAGCTCATTCATCCAATGATATAAATAAAGTAAACTTACTTTGAAAAAAACAAAGTCAGTTTAGAATCTCTTTTTAAGTTAGTCTTCAATGGGTTGTATATTTCTTTAAAAAGATTCAGATATGTTAACAATAAGTATGAATATATATCATGTAAATGAATCAAATTGGCTTTTAGTCAAGTGGTACACTTTCTAATGTGTTGGTGGGAAGTTTTGGATTCGAAACTCAATCTCTTCAAAGATTTACTGATTATTAAAAATATGTAAATGAAAGATCATATAGTGTCAAAAATTAGAAGCCTCATGCGGCAAAACAACAGAAAATGGCATTATGTAAGACAAAGTTAGCTACGTTAATAGTTACTCGATGTTCATTATTTTCTCATAAACTATCATTATTGGGGAAAATATTTTACAAGAATGGTGGTCTTTTTTGTAATTTTTAGATGCTTGTAAAATGAAAAAATAAAAAATAAAAATGACTACAAAAACGTGCCCAAAGCATTTAATAATTGATGAATGATTATGTCAGGTTTTGGGTACCTTTGCTATATATTTCTAAAGATCATATTTTGAAAGAATTTAAATTCACCGTCAAATAAAGTTCAACCGCCCAAATGGTCAATCTAGTGGCATTGTATAAATAACCGTAGCACTCATTTGGTCAACTAAACTCGTCATAGTCAACTCGGACAGCTATTTCGTTGACCAAATTTGCAACTCTTTCACTTCTTCATCAACTTGTTCCTTACTATTCTATCAAACCAGGTAAAAAGATCAACAACTATTAAAACTATAACAAAAATGGAATCCACCCAAATAAAAAAATGCTTCAATATATTGGTACTTGTAAACATTCATGTAATCATATCATCCAATTTGTTCCCTATGCAAAATTCTCAATCACTTTTGTGACAATGTATTTACATCTAATTCAAAATCTAAAAAAATGGAGTTTACAACATCTCAAAAACTCCAAAACAAAATCCAAAGTCACCACTTCTCATTATGATTCTGCTGCAAAATTCGACCCGAAATCGCTGCTGCTAACGCTGCAGTGAAATTGGGGTCTTTAGTCAAGGAAGAAGCCATTTGTTCCACCAAAAACTGCCTCACTTGAGGCATTGGCTCTCCTGTTCCATCTCTTGTCGATGATTTGTTTTCGATTTTGGACTCGAGTTTAGCGAGACCAAGAGTAATGGTCGGTCCTGGTGAGCCACGGGAGCCCGAACATGGCCTTGAACCATTGGTTAGGCCTCTGCTGGTCCCTGAGGTCGCCTCCATTGGAGCCAAATGTGGATGGTTGTGCTCTCCTTCGTATGTTGCCACTACTATTGATTGATCCTCTATACTTCTTTGCACCTAAATTTAAAACTAACTTTACTTTAGTAACTCAAACTCAAATTCGTCATCTCCAAATTGAACTAAAATGATAATGTGAATGATTTAGTTAGGGGAAATGACCTTCTTTTTGACGGGGCAAGAAGGGGCAAATGAGCACTTGAAATAAGCTCTTGGGGAAGGGTTATCTCTTGTGACTTTTTGGCCGTATTTCCTCCATTGATATCCATCTTTAACAACCTGAAAATCCATTAGCATAATCCATTCAGTAATGGGTTTTTGATAATCCTTAATTTTATGTGAAATTCGGATGATTAATTGGACTCACAAGGCTAGTATCGGATGCTTCAGTTTTCACATAAACCCTAGAAATCTTAGCGTTGTTGATTTCTTCTCTTGGTTTCTTTTCTTCATATGTTGAGCTGCTTTCAGAATTCCCATTGAATACAACTGTATTACTGCTCTCAGATTTTCTTTTTCTTGATGGGCTTTGTTCCTTTTCTTGATTCTTGCTCATATAATCAGCTAATTGAGCCCTCAAAGCATTGTAGTTTTCACCCATGACACTTAACATTTCAGTCAACTTCTTGTTTTCTTCGCCCAATCTGTTCAGTTCCTCCATTAAAGCTCCAATCTGAAACAAACCAGTTAACCAATCAAAACTCCATAAATAACCATTTAATGATAATAATAATAATAGCACTCATTAATCTGTTCTTTTCGACTGAACGGCTAACGACAGAATTGAACCGAATGAAATTGAAACTTATTTAATACTTATTGAAACTTGATGAAACTAAAACTTATATATGAAACTAATTGAAATTGAATGATGTTCAAAACTATTTCAAATTTATTGATAGTTATTGAAATTTAACGACACTTAATAGACTTTTAATGAAAGTCAAATGAAGCATAACAATTTATGAAAGTGAAACTGAACTGAATGCAACTGAACTAACTTCTTCTTTATTTCCCAAATGAACAAAACTGCTTTGAACTTCTTTCTTAACATCAGGAACTCGTTGAGAATTGATGGTGAGATCCAAAGAGGTATCAACCAGAGAAAATGAGTTATCCATAAGAATTAAGAAGATTCTGAAGGTTGAAGAATGAAGAGATAAGATTTGAATTTTGAGATGACAGAATTTATAATATGTAAAAGAATTGGGTAAGAGGTCAAATGTCGGTTGTGGACAACAAAATTGTCAAAGTCAATAAACCA
>CAOJBJ011592772.1:0-10267 GCA_948291685.1 Euphorbia celastroides | reverse complement strand
TTCGAAAGGTTTGATCCATTGAAACTTTACACCTCAGGAGCTTTCTTTAAGGATTTGTTGGTCGCACCTAGCTCTTTTGTTGGCTTATAGCTCATACAGAGGTGTCTTGCGGTGCGAGGACTACATTCATCTTCCATGTCACTTTGTGAATCTGTCAAGTTCTCCATCTTCCAACATGTCTTCTTTTGTAAAGCAATTGTTCAAGCTTAAGAACTGAACTAGGTTCACTCTTGGTGAAGGAATTCGAGAGAAAACCTTCAAGAAAAGAAATGAGATTGGGAAAACCAAGGGTTCTTTTTGTTTTAGGGTTGAAAATGGATGTTTTTGGTGGGTAAGGGAATCTAGAACCAAACTAGGTCCGCTCCTGGTGAGGAATTCGAGAGAAGTTCCCCAGGCTTTGAGAAAAAATATGAAGGTGCAAGGAATTCATGTTGAAGGTAGATGTGTTGAGAAGATTTTCCGTTTGTATGTTTCTTTCAATAACCTTGCCCTAGTAATGAATACATTCTTTATTGATGCCAAAGGTGTACATGGAAGACTTGATGATTGCCCCTTGATGCTTAATTGAAAAGTGCTTCCCCCTTTTTGCGAGTTGTGACAATCATCTTCAAACTTGAGTGGGGTTGGTTGCCCCTTCCGTGTCACTTTCCCATGGACACAAAGCAGCTATGTGCTTGGCCCAGCCAGGAATGCATGTTTCTTTCAATGTTGAAGGCGAACGTGTTGTGATGGTCATCTCGGGTAGTAGATCACAAGTTGTTGATGCTTTTTCGAGACTCTTCTTGGTAGGAGTAAATATCCCATGTTTTTTTATTTTTATTTTTTCTTTTTTTTGTCACACGAGTCAAATCACTTAGAATGTATACCATCAAAAGTTCCAAGGCTAACTTCATTTAAGAATGCATAATGAATGTTATAACGTCAAAGGAATGTGACAATGCACAAGTAAACACATCAAGGCAAGCAAGTAAACCAAAGTAGGTTTTATTTGATAGTAGGAAACATTCATAACAAAGTTTTTAGCAAACATGATTGATTAGAACTAAACATCATTACCATTGTCCTCTTCTCCAAGCGTGGGGTCTTCGGTGTCACTTGCAATATCCTTAGTTAAAGGATCTTTGATGTCGGGTTCTTCCTCGGGCTCATCATCATTCTTAATTCTATCATCATTTTCATTTTCAGATTCATCATCATTCTCATTCTCAGCTTCCTCATCAAAGGAATAAGGATCCTCCCAATAGTCACCTTGAGACTCAGAGTAAGCCTCTTCTTCAGCATATTTCTCTATCATCTTTGCAAAGTCTGCACCTCATTGAATGAGTGGGAATTTCATCAGATTCATGTTTTCCTTGTAGAGTGGGCTGCTTCCATCTACGAGCTTGACTACTAAAGCATCCATTTTTGGTGCTCCATCCACCAATACTTCTACTTCCATCCAGCGATAGTAGTAGTCTCCAAAAATTTCATTTGGCTCTTGCTTTACTTGCTCAAGGTCGGCCAAAGTGGTTTTGACCTGAGTGTTATAAGCATATTGTCGAATGAAAGCTTAGTCACCTCCCAAGAACCTCGAGTTGATGCAGGCAGCTTTACGTACCACTTGTAAGCACTACCTTCTAAAGTTGTTGGAAAGAGGTCCAAGATGTGTCCCTCACCAAATCCCAAGCAGGTCATAATTTGCACATAGTTCTCCACATGAATTTCGGGAGGACCGCATCCTCCATATCGAGCAAGTTTGGGCAGTACAAAGCCTTCAGGGAGTGGCTCTCTGGTCTTACCCTTCATTACATTAGGAGAGGTGCACTTCACAGGGTTGAAGTTCACCATTTGCTTAAGTTTGGGTAGTATTTGATCAAGATCTCCATACCTCTTCTTGATGGCCTTGTCTATCATCTCAGTAGTAATCTCATTCTTTGCGCTATTATTGTCATCTTTCCCATGGAAACCTTTGAGTGAGGTGCCTCATTATGAACAGATTCACTAGCTTCTTCTTGAAAAGCCTTTTGAGCTTTGGCAAAGGCTTTCATAAAATCTTTAGAGAGCGTGAGGGTTCTCAAAGTTTCATTCAAGTCAGCAACAAAGTTCCCGTTTGGGCTTCCAGTTCCTCCATTCATCTTTTTTAAAGGATGAGTCTTTCTCCTATGTTGAAGAAAAGCTAAGGTTATCTCGATGTGGTCTTGTCCTTGAGGCGGTGCTTCAAACTCTTCATTATTAAGAATCGATTCTTAGAAGTTTCCAAAGAGTGTAATGTGTCGTGATGATTTATGTGTATGTAACAATGATAACAGACAATACTTTAATGCATGCAAAGTGATGGTTCCAGGAAATTGTGATTAAGAATGACATACAAGTGTGATGTGTTATGAAATAATCATGATGGGTTAGAGGCATAAACAAGTATTTCTCAAGTATATATGGAATTAGCATGAAATTCACATGACATTTGTAAGTTAGAAACACAACATTTACATGTTATAGACAAGGTATTTACATGGCAGACAACTTGTGCATGTTATAGCTTTTACAAGTTAAATAAGAACATGGAGATGACATGGTATAAGTTGCAATTGGAGTTCAAACATGTTTTATAGCGTTCAAATGGTGAGCACGTCATATCATTGAGTATGGTAGAGTTCATCACAACATGGCGAAGCATGGAAGAGAAGAGGTCAAAACATTGTATGGCATGAAGCTTGATGAGGATGTCTAAACATGGTACAAAGCATGGTGTGAATCATATGGCATATGTAGTCTAACATAGCATGAGCATGGGAAGTTATGGTTCAAACATCCTTCATGGCATTCACAAGGTTATCATGACAAAAGAAGTTAGAGCATTGCATGTTACGAAGCTTGACAAAGAGACCTAAACAATGACAAAGCATGGCACACCAGTCAAAGAAGAGCATTGCATAAGTCATGGATACAGTTTAAACATGTTTCATGGTGAGCATGACGTGTGCTTTGGGCATGGTAGAGTTTGTCTCAATATGGCAAGGCATGGCATGGTATGGAACAAATCAAAACATTTATGAAGCTTGATGTATGTGTCTAGACATGGCATAAAGCATGTCATACTATGTGCATGGAGGTACATGGCACGATAAACACATTCTAGGAATGGTACTCATGGGAAAACACATTTAGGCATGGTAAGATGACAGAAAAAAGCACATTTGATGTAAAGTAAGCATTTCATGGATGTCATGGTAGAGACATGTAAACATGGTATACAAGAAGGCAAAGAATACAAGTCATGTACTTATGCTAGCCTAGGCATGGTATAACAAGTCCTACTTATGGTATACAACAGGAACAATCAAACATGGCAAAGTAGTTTACAATTCAGTTAATGTCCCATAGGCATTTTAAGACTATAATTTCTAAGGTTTTGGGCCTTATTTTGAGGAAAACTTTATGGCTGCAAAACAAGGGTTAGTTATGATGCATGAGGCTTTGATGCATGTACACGTTACATACAAGGTACAAACAAGACAAGTAGTCATGTGATCAAACAAGTCAAGTAGGCACATATACAAATAAGTCAAGTAGGCACAAACAAGTCATAATGCACAACAAGTGTCGATTTTTATCGACGATTCCTCCAGCCTTATTCCTCCAACCTACTTTAATTAAAGGCCAAGTTGCATAGAGTGTCTTTGAAAAATGCTAAGGGTAGAAGGTTCCCAACAACAAGCTACTTGTTGAGGGTGACCCATCCATCCAGAGATCAGGCCTAATCGGCACGTCAGAGTGGGAGCTCGTTCATAGACAAAGTCGAGGGTAATTCAGGGTTCCCATGAGAGAGATTGAGAAGAAGAATATGCATGATGCAAAGACTTAGATTATTGAACCGAATAATTAACTTTGTCATGTGGAACTCTCAACGTCAAAGGCTAAATTTTTTAAAACCATTTTTAAAAAAAAACTGGTTTGAAAAAGCCAATCCCCAGCGGAGTCGCCATTGTGAGCAAGCAACGTTTTGTGGGTCTAAGTCTACGGGCTGTACCGTTTTACTTTTCGATTTTCCTACTGATTTCCGACATTTCCGATTTGCGACTTCTGCTAGGAATTGGCTTTTACTTTGAAGTCCGTTTATGAACAAATTGTTGAAAATGACCTAAACCTAAGCTAAAGCGAAGTGTTGTGGAGTCACAACCCAATTCAGCTCTATTGAGAATTTAAATAACCGTGCCGTCAAACCCACCCGAATGGACTCAACAACACTTAACCAAAGATTAAGTTCAGATAAATTGCTTATTCGCTTCCACATGACAAAGTTTAAAATTTGATTCAATACCCTAAAATCTTCCTAAGTTCATTATATTTACAACTTTACATATATGCATATAATTCAAGAATAAGTCAACTCAACTCAAGTAAAGTGTGAACCCTAACATGCAATGATTCTAAGTAAATATTCCTTCAATGTGTACAAGTCAATTAAAAGATATTTTCAAGTCAAGATTCCAAATTAATCAAGTTAAGACTTCCTTATTATCATGCTTTTAAATTTAGTTCTATAACACTTCTATAAAGGAAATAAAGTCATTATAAAACTTCCTAAACATGCAATTAAATTCTAATCCTAAAAGAGAAAAACCTCAATGGGAAAAATTATCTATTTACACATTAGTGAGAATTCATGAGGTGGTTTTTACAAGTTAGGAATTATTTACAAAACAAGAAACAAATAAATTTGGAAAAGACACTAAAAAGACATATTTCACAAAAAAGGCAGATTTACTGTTATGGAGAAAACGATTTTTGAAAAATATCAAACTTACTCGGATTAACATAAAATATGGTACACGACTCAATTAACATGTTATCAAACTTCAGTAAAAATTCCAGAACCAAAAGATGACCGAAAGTTGGTGAAAATCACATTTTGTTACAGATTGTCCGAAAGCCAAGTTAATTGTTCGAAAACCTTCCCGATGTCGAATTAAGCTCAAAATCTCCAGATATGACCTTTAGTGAGTCTTGTTTACAGTAAAATTGGCAAAAAACACATTAACATTATAGGAGAAGATCGCCACTTAGAAACAGTCCCGAGACTCCAGAAAACGATACAGAAAATAGGTCAACTTTGATGAATTTTATCTTTTTATGTACAAATCGGATTGAGGAAATTCTAAACTTTTTAAAAAATCTTTGAATCTATTTTAAGGGAAAAATATGAGAAAAATTTTACAGAACACAAAAATATAAGAAAAACATCGAAACTTAAAACTGGTCAGAATTGGTGAATTGCTTAGAATGGTATATTAAATTTATACATGGGATGAGGTAGTTTTTTATTCTATAACAGGGCAAATCACAATAGATCATGGAAAATCAATACAAGACATAACATATCATAGCATTATAGAACAACAACATGTAATGATCATGGATTTTTATACAACTAAGGTCTCAGGATACCAACCTCGATCCAAAACTTTTGTTATGATGGGTAGAAAGTCGGGTTGAACTCAAGCACGCACGAATCGCTCCAAGACACAAACCGAATGTCCAAGAGTCTTCTGATGATTTTCATCCAAAGAAGTCTCTATCCCCAAGTGAGGCTTGTTTCTAGAGGAGAGATCAAAGGAAAGTGAGAAGAAACCGAAAAAGTCAGATTTTCAGGTTCTTGCAACTGCAATTCGGCTAGGGTTTTAGGGTTTCAGGTTTGGTGTTTGTTTTGAGGGGTATGAAGGTTCTTGATCCCAACTAGGTTGGCACCAAGTAGAAGAGCCTAGGAGAAATTTCTTCTGGTTATAAAAAAGATCGAAAAGAGGAGCCTTTGGGTTGAGGGAATGGTGAAACTCAAGAACGAGTGCTTGATTTCGGTGTTTAAGGATGATTCCAGGAGTTTCAGAGATGATTGTGGCGGTTTAGGTTGAAGAAGAAGGCTTCAAGATTGAGAGAAAGCTTAATGAAAACTAGGGTTGATGAAGGAGAATGGGAGAGAGATTAGCTAGGGTTTTTGAGCTCTAAAGTTGTCCCCCCTGTTTCTGGGATTTAGGGGGGTATTTAAAGGTGTTGGGAGGGCTTAGGGTTGCTTAGAATCAAAGCAAACCGCGTGAAAAACTAAACGGGAAGAAGGTAAGTCGGTGGTTTAAGAAACAAGCCAAATTGGGGAGGTAGTCGTGGCCATCACGACTACCCCGTACTAGTCGTGATGGTCACGCCTAGCTCAAAGAGCTGCTTCGGGGGCTTCCGAGGTCTGATTTGAGTCTAGTTTTTTTTCAAATGACCATTGAATGCATAATTAATGTGTAAGAGAGTATGTTTGAGGTTTTTGATGTGAACTTTTAGTGTAGTTTCATGGAGAAAGGACTCGGTCTTTCGGGGCTCTAGTGGTTCGACAATTTTGGCAATTTCGGTATTTTTGGTTCTGTTGACACCCGAATGGTTCCAAATCAAATTGAATGCTCATAAATCAATGAGATAAGATAATTTTGGGTATTTGGACATGAAAAATGATGTCGATTGAATTCGGGTGATTTTCTCTCTCCCGAGGTTGTTTAGTTTAGGGTTTTTTGGCAGTTTTTACACTTTGGACTCTTTTTGTCATTCGAGGGGCCAAAATCAACCTAAAGGCATGAAATGTGACATTTTCGAGATGGTTCGGTTCGTGATGCTTTGGCAATTCGTACGTTTTGAGCTTCAACGTTGATTTCCGACCTTACAAGCAAACAAAATAGGATTTGAGGAAGTTGATAACGATTATCGGTTCATCATAGATCCCAGATAAAAATTCGATGCTCACACCGTAGCGGCTGAATCTGGGGCAATATGGACCTCGAAGCCGTCTCTCATCAACAAGGCGAGATCACCTTGAGCCCACTGAGGCCAAAACACCCACCTAGGGACTGAAGGGGGAATGCTCCAAGTTCCATCAGCATTAATCCTCACACGCTCCCTGAGGTACCAATCGATGGAGCGGGAACTACTCATCAGGAGACGTCTACCCACAAAAGGAAAAGCTATCCTCATGCCCCCACGGGTTGTCTAAACTCTGCAAAAGAAGCTAATGAATGAGTTGAAATTGATTGAAAATAAAAAAAAATGCAGTTGTGATGAAAAAAGGACGTACCGCATCCCGAGAAATGGTCTGGAAATGATCAATGAAGTGAAGGCGTCTAATGGCCTCCCACTTCTGATAGTAGAAGGGATAGCGAGGAAACCAGTCGAAGCCAAATCTCTCCCTCGTCCTGGAGAAGTAATGATTCCCTTCTCAATGAACCAGATCTGCAAAGATGTAAAAAATCAGAAAAGGTGGAGATGGAAGGACAACTCAAAAAGTAAAAAAAAATTATCTGCACCGGTGTCTAGCAGCCCTGAAATTACAAGTTGTGCAATTGAGCCACGACATCCAAGGCAAAGTAGGTCTGGGCCAAAATCGCTCTACCCCAAGCCAAGTCATTAAACTGACTCAGATCGATCAAATGGGGAGCAGACTCAGGTTGAGCTGAGAGGATCCAGTCGGAAAGAACAACTGAGTCATGGCACAAAGCATAAAAGCCCAAGCCTTTACCCGTGGATCAGCTGTCTAAGGGTTCTTGTACCAGAACTTCACCAGCTTGTCTGCTGAATTGTTGTTCCTATCATGCCTGATGAATCTCATCACCAGTGCCGAGTTCTTCCTAGTATAGAACCTGCAGTTGAAGTCGATGACGATCCCATTAAAGCGGAAGCCGAGAATGGTACGAACATCGACTAGAGTAATGGTGTTGTTAGCAAGGTCCACCCAGCCCGATGATGAATGTTTAACCTATTTCCAGGTATGGGCCAAATTCTAGCGGAGCCAGCAGAAGATCGATTGTGCCTTCGAGAACTTTGGAGCTTTGACTCTGTAATGGTTGAATTCTGGAGCTTAGACTCCGTAATGTCTGGAACCCTGACTCCACAATGTCCCCAAAACCCTGGAGCCCTGACTCCGTAATGTCCCTGATTCCTAATACCTGGAGCTTAGACTCCATAATGTCCGGAATCCTCGATTCCGTAATGTCCCGGAGCTCTGACACTGAAGTGTTCAAAATCCTGGAGCTTCGACTCTAAAATGTCCGGAATTCCTAATTTCGTAATGTCCTGGAGCCCTGACTTTGAAATGTTCAAAACCCTGCAATTCTTGAAAATTCTGGAAGTGTTCAAATACCCTAGAGTTCCCAAAAATTCCAGAAATGTCCGGAACCTTGATTCCATCAAAATGTCTCAGAAACCCTAAACCTAAAATATCCCGAAAAAACCCGAAAAACGGCACAAAATGCTCTTGAAAGGGTTTTTACCGAAAAAGTCAAAGTTACTGTACAAATGACAGCTAGGTTTACCCTCTGGATGACCGCCACGTGTCACCTTCGACAAGGTGTAATCTAGCAAATCGGCTAGATTGCACCTAGTCTATCATAGGTGTGATCTAGCTGATCGGCTGGTTACACCTATGGGTGAAACTCACCGATCGGCTAGATTGAGACCCCGAAAATGGCTATAAAAACCCTCCCCTCTAACCATTCCAAACACACCTCACAACTCTCAAATCGTCTCAAACACCTCTCAAGTTCCAAAACTTGATGACATCTCTTCCTAAGCTCTTTTAAGCCTTTCTAAGCCTTTTCTAAGCTTCCTAAGCCATTCCAAAGCCATCGTAGGCATTCCCGATCGAGTCTTTCCCCCGGAAAACCAATCCCGAAGCTGTCGAAAGAGCCTAGTACCTGAGCATCGACTGACTTCACCCTAAGCCCCGCATCTCGGGCAACCTACTGTTAGGATAGTCGAGGATCTAGATCCAAACCTCTCCTATACCATTTCCACCCGAAACTCTGCCGAAATTCCTAGAGATTTCACGTCCTATACCCTTCTAATGACTCCTATAGCTTGGAATTGTCTCTCAAACCTTTGATCCTAGTCAAAGTACTGTCCAAGAAAAGACTCAATCTTGCTCAAATCTCACTGAAATTCAACACAGAGTTCTGCCAAAGTTCTCCCAATTGTCACAACAATCGGTCCCAAACCGGCCTAAAGGAAAAACCCTACCACCAGGAAAGGTAAACTGAGGGTTCCTGGCTATCACGCCCATCTTTATTGCATTGATTTATTGCATCATAATGCATATGCATATGATTCTGGTTTTCTTGTTGTGAACATACACAAGAACATATGGTAAGCCTACACCCTACACTGTTTAAATTGTGCAAGGTATATAAAGCAAGCATGTAATAAAATATACCCTAGGTATACACACTACTGTGAGTCATTTTATGGTATATCATTGATAATGTTGGATCAATATCATGAGTATTCCTTTTGCAAGAACCTGTTTCTCTGTAATTTCCTGGTTGTGAGCTGAACCAAGTGGCGACTCCAAAACTGTATTTAAGAAAATGATTCGCTATTAAGCGATGGGTTTTCCGATCTCTTTTAAACCAAATGTTTTGGCACATCATAGTTGAACTAATGTATTTTTATGCGAGATATGAGGTATTCAAACCTCGATATCTAGGCCCCTTGGCTCGATTCTGACACAAGATCTCCCTCCCGTTGCAAGAAAGTGTCGTGACAGGTGACACTTGTCCGCCCTCTAGGTCCGTGGTAGAAAGTCCTTTTTCAAACCTTTTCTAGCCCGTACAGGTAACGGGCAACTCCCGAGAACCGACCGACGAAGGTGAGGGAAGGGTGAAGGAGAAAGCTCTCCCGCTCACAGGAATGGCGACTCCGTTAGGGATTCAAAACTGATTTTTGAAAAATGATTTTCGAAAACTATTTTTTACAAAATGGAAAAAAGTGATATTGATCCAAGTGATATCCCATAAAATGACTCATGAAAGATAATGAAAATGATTGCATCTGCATACTGCATGAAGGTCCCCATGGACTTCGCGGGCTACAAATGCTTGTTATGCCCCTCCAATATTGTTTGCATAGGCTTGGTGTCGCCTGGATATGCCAATTTCTCAGGGGCGGAAGTCTATATAAACACCTTGCGTACACTTACTGGCTCGCTTTTACCTGCCAAGGTCATCAGTGTCAGGTATATCTAAACAGTGAAAGGATTGCTTCTGACGTGCTAATGTCTCAAGGGTCCAATTAGCTGGATGCGCATTGTACCCTTACCCTACTCTCAAATTCAAAGCCATCTATGTGACCACCTGCATATAGAAAAACCCTAGCAACTTCCCCTAGGTTTACCAAAACAGAGTAAATGCTGGTGAGGACTCTTAGAAGCCTGTCCCCTAGGACAATTCCGGAGAAATAAGGTTGGAGGAAAAATAAAGAGTGAGAC
>CAOJBJ011592531.1:0-10376 GCA_948291685.1 Euphorbia celastroides | reverse complement strand
ACAAGATCTGCAAGACCATTCTTTCCCATCCTGGACCAAATTGGTAAACTTTTAAGTGAATCGGCATTATATGATCGGTTTGATATTCAAATTGGGACTGAAGGACTAACCTTTTTGACGGTTCATTGGATTGTCGACAACTGGCTCATCAGAAACTTCCTTCCCTTTACTCAGAAGCTTCACAGCCAACCCATTCTTCGCTGATGCTAACAAGGATTCATTGCTAATACATTGAGGCGGTTTTTTGGGGACAAAAATTACAGCATCGGTTACAAGCAGAGTTCTTGAACGCTTGTGATAGAAAGCAACCTCAACATAGGGTCCGATTCCTGAAATAATCGAAATTATGTTTCTCATTAGTGTAACTTTATCTGAAGATTTAGTCATGATGCTAGTAATTGGAAATGTAATTTACCGACTTCAGGTGAGCTTAACACTTTCTGTTCAATCTCACCAGCCCATGGGGCAGACAGATCCTCGTCTTTTAAGGTTTTGGCACGAAAAATTCCGAAGAATTCAAGAGGCAAATTCAGTGGCCAACTCCATTGCCTTGGGGCAACCCATATTTGGGCTTTTGGGAATTTCCTTGAAAACGGACCGATAAAAATTTTGTGCTCATAAGCAAATGTAGGCAGAATAATGTATTCCACAGGAGCCCCCAATTCCTTGACAAGCTGCAGATCGAATGTCATCAGCAGTCTTATAAGGGTTTTGATCAGTAAAATTTGGGAAGAAAAAAGACCTGAATACACTCCTCGGTTGGAGCAATAGGGGCGTGGACCCATAAGCCTCCAGATTTGAGTTTGATGACTGTCATTCGAATGTTTGTTGAGACACTGCTGAAGCCTAATGCTTGCTCTTGCTCGAATAGCCATATGCAACCTTTCTCAGCCTACAAACAATATCGGGATAAGTGGAGAAAAGGGTATCCAAAACCATATTCATTTCTGTCAAATATGGAAACGTGAAATGTTCATCTGTGTTTCTTTAGTGGATTCACAGATAAGTTAGCATACATTATAACAAGTATGATCATATCTTTCCCTGGACAAGTTTTCTCGTTCTGGAGGCCTAATCTGTAACGTCAATTTCAAATCAGCCAAATAATTCCTCAATGAAAGTGTATTTTAGTTCTCTATTTGTTTTTTAATTCAGAGATGAAAAGTACCTGAGCAATTCATTTAACAAAATACACTTTAAGATTGCAATCCTAAGATTCTATGTTTTCTTACATTAATATAGCATTTCTAGACATTCTAATGCTATTGAACAATTTCAACGTTTTACTGTCATAATTTATGAACTCGATTTGAAGCTTGGAAATTCTCTTACCACATTGTTTGGAAAAGTTGAATCCAATTTAGTTCATTCGAAACACGCCCTTACTGATTCCAGTTAAACGCATAATGATTTATAAAACTTTAGTTGGTTCAATCCAACAGCTATCCTTTTGAATAACCAACATTTCTCTCTTCCTTACTAAGAATCTAACTGAAACAAAGCTGTACTCAACCCGCAATCCGAACCTCAAATTTTGCTTACAAATGTAACAAAAACAATGATGGCAGGAATCACCATATTGTAAACATTCAAACAACATATACAAACCTATGCGTGTGATATCAAAACTGTTCATACAAATTTCATGAGTGCAGCAGAGTAAAAGAAAACTCCAAAAAAGGTGTGTTCGAAATCATTAGCTTTGCGATCATTTGATGCACAAAATCGATGAATTTTCCGCATAAATGGAATTGAAATTTTCCAAGAATCAGGATTCCAAAGAACGAAGTTAAAAGAAAAACAACCCCACGTGCAAGCACAAACAAAATTGAATGTTTATTATGTGAATCGAAGGTAAAGAAAACTGACCTCAGTCCTAATAGTGCGTCTGTTGAGGAAAGGACCCAAAGGAAACGGAAATCCTGTGAAGTTGAGATAGAACCTGCTTCCATTTGACCCTTTACTGCTAGTAGCACTAGCGGTATTGTTTGCTGCTGCTGCTGCTATCACTAGGCTTCTTTTCTTTCTGGGTTGCAATGGTAAACTAATTCCCTTCAAAGACCCACCCAAAAGACTGCAACTTGATTCCCTTAAGCAGAAAATTGTGGATTTTGGAGAAGAAACAGCCGCCATTTTTAGCCACTCTTTATGTTTTTCCCGGCTGTTTCCAAGTTATAGGCTGGGGATAGTGTGAATGCAACCAGCTTTCAAGGCTGTGTTTGTGACACGTGGAGGCCTGTCTGTGTGATTTTCCTACATGGACTTCTATTGTGGCTTGTAAATGGGGTGGCAACAAAAGAACTTTCAAGCAACCATGAATCTTAATCTGAATATCGTACTGCCAAAAACATTGGAAGAATTTTCTTCCCAATCCATTCATAAGCTGGTAAGAGACAGAATGGACCCAACAGAGAATCAGAGGTTCAGTTCCGGGTTTCATTTCTACACTTACCAATTCATAGCGTTTAAGCATCAATTTGCTTTAAAATTAACTTGTGTTTGATGATAAATGCAACTCATATAAATCTGACAATACTGCATGTTATTGTGAATCACACTTCCATACTCCCCAGTTTAGATTTCTAATTCTTAAAAGAATTTAATTCAGTTTTAACTTATTTCATATATAAGACTGATAGATTTTTTACATCAAATTAATTGCATTCCCTTCACACCGGCAGAGTATACATGAGAAGTAAAACTACATCAAACACAACAGTAAACACAAGAATACAGGGAACTAACATACGACATTGATAGTTGTAGCATTGACACATTAATATTAGGGCAAAATTATGTACAAACACACATAGGTCTCCACAAGAACTTGAGTCTTTTGTAAAAGCCATCACACTAATACTTCCCATCAAAATCTTCACTCAATTCAAAAATAACACCATAATGGCAAGAATAACCTTCATGTTCCCCCTGCTTCGCCACCAAAAATTTCCAAACGCTACAAAGTAACACCGCCTCTGATCCGACAAAATCCAAAAGCACTCGAGGGTTCTTCTAAACACAAAAGCTACAAGAGTGCAAGCAAAATGCAAGACAACTGAGACCGCAAAGTCCTCAAATCACAACCTTTAGGCATCCAAGTAGGACAAGCCAATCCTAACTGCAAATTTCTATTTACAAAGCTTACTGACTGTTCGCATCAAGTGACAATTTCTCTAACAAGCCAATCCAAACTCGGGTAAGCGAAGTACAACAAGAGAAACGAAGGCAGAGCAAACAGAAGAGTGATAAGAATATATAAGGCCAAAATGGCTGCACTTGCAGGTATGACATATAAGATGATCAGAAGGAATATAATGACCAAAGGAAACTTGGCCATCAGGCGAACAAAGAAAATCAGCGACTTCTGAAGGGAAGAATGTATGCCTCCCATATTGACCATAGAATTGTCATTGTCTGTTCTAAACGGCTCTCTTTGATGTCCCCTATTGACATTACTGCAACTCAATCGATTTCCAGGGATTAAGTTGTTGTCTGATGACCAGGTAGTTTCATTGCCTTCACAGAAAGTATTCTGACATTTATGTTCATTGTCATTCTTGCTCTCAACCATCCAGAGTAGAAAGTAATTCTTGCGAGGAAACTTCAAATTGCCTCTATAGACAAAGCGAAAGGACAAGAAATTGCACCATGGACAGGAAATAAAGAGGGGCAGTTGAACAGGTAATGAGGGGAATTTGACAACAGCCCATTGGAGCCCTAGGATGCAATTTTTACAGAGGGTATGACCGCACCATAGAACATAAGGCACATTTTCCACGATATTGAAGGATTCCCAGCATATGGGGCACTCGAGACCTTCAAGGCTTTCTTCACTGCTAACAACAGAAGAAGCCTCATCATCTGAGCAATCTAATGTAGATTGAGCAGGCCTTGGAGTGCTGTTCAAACCAATGTTTCCTGCTACACATTTGGATGCAAAATTCCACATCTTGATAGCAAAGACAAGATGCTCACAGAAGCAGCCTCTAGAAACTTAACATCAACTTATCATATTATCCAATAACAGTTATGTCAAGCCGAACACCTGCCAATATTGGATATAAGAATCAGATCTCTAACTTCACAACAATCTGACTGAAATTTCCACAAAGAGAAATGTGTTTATTATACTAATTCCATTTAACTGCTAATAAAAAAACTGAATTGATTGGTTAGTGGCAATAAGGATCAGGAAGCTTATGTGCACAAAGTTTGATCTCTTAAAGCCCAATCCACATTACAAAATGATTTCTTTAATAAACAGAAAGTTGGATTAATTGATCAGTGTCAATACTAATGAAGATGCTCGTGTGCTCAAAACTTGACGTAAGGCAATTGAAATCCAAATTTGAAGTCATAATAATAGAGACTATTTATTTAAGCATACTGTTGTTTTGAAAATTTAGATTTCCCAATTTCATTTCCACAAGCTATAACCTTTAAAAGACTAACAAATTACGTGACAGAATAATTGAAGTATGGAAAAATGAAATTTAAAGATTTGTGTATGAAGCAGACAGAAGGATAAGCTCAACTTCAAGGCTTAGCACACAAACAAAATCCAGTAAGCAGACATCAGCAACACGAATCATAATGTCATGATTGTCATCAAGCCAAGAGCTGGATTAGCAAAAAATTCAATAGTTCCAACAAAATTGCAGCAAAACTTCAACACTCCATTGTATGAAAAAGGAATAATAAGTTCCAACTCAATGACTACAGAATCACCAACAAGATTTTTAATGCAAAAAAATCCGATCTAAAACATCATCGCTATAGCTGATCTGATGGATTTAAGATATCAATTAACAAAAACCGTAACAACAAGGGAAGAAAGAAAAGAGTTTAGTTGCAATCATTTAAGCAGTACCCAATCCAAACTCCAATCTCTCAATTTATTTTGTCTCTGTCAGCATCACATGATTGAAAAGGGAAAATCCGGACTTGAAAAGAGAAGGGAAATATTAAGAGTTAGATCCGTAAGACCAGAAATACACACGAGGAAAGAGCGAGACAAAAAGCAAAGCTGAATAAGAAGGAATTGAAAGGAAAGAGTAAGATGAAAGGAAAAACACATACCAAGGATAAATCGAGGGGAAAAGACGGCCTGGAATTCCCGAGTAATTGGGAAGAAAGCTAAGAATGGACAAATGAAAAAAAGAAGAATCTGTTAACACTCTGCCATACCTCTTTACATGTTTTTTGTGAACCACGCGTTTATCGCTGCTTTGGTTACCTAATTTATGTTTTGTCAAACAAAAACTAAAAGAAACCGTAAAAATTATTTACTTTGATTTTTAATTTTTTTATTTTATATTTTATGAATTCAGTTCGATTCTCGATTTATAAATTTAAAAATCAAATGAATCAAAACTGAATTAAAATATTTATTTTATGTTTTTACCTATATTATTTAGTTATAGAGGTATAAAAAATACTTGAATGTCGAAAGTATAAATATTATAAACTTGATTTGGTAATACTCCATTCTTAGTTTATTTATGTTATTTGATTATAAATTTGATAAACTTATAATGAAAATTATTTTATTTATTTACTATTTTGTTGCGTCTTCTTATTAACTTATTGTTTTTATTTTTTCAAATCTTATAATTGAGCAAATAAAGTCAAAATAAAGAGATAATAAAAAGTAAAATAAATATTTTAATAAAAAATACTATTAAGAAAATCAGTTAGAATAATTAAATAAAAATAATTTAATTTTTTATTGGACCGAACCGAACTGAATTATTTCATATTGGTCCAAGTAACACTTAAATAAATTAAGTTTCGTATTTATTTCTAACATTTTTATTATTTAATTCTCAGTTCATTTCATTTTTTAGATGAAAACCGAATTTCACTCTCCTCTATTTTCAATTATGATTTTAGGATAATATTCAAAAATATTCCAATTTTAGGTTTTACTTTCAACCAACCTTTGGGCTCATAATTTTTGTAACCAAAATTTAAAAGTCCAAAACCATAATTGCACGTTCCTTTCAATTTTCTTCCTCTCCCACAACAACTCTTTCTCTTCTCTTCCTATCCAACCACTGACTTCTTCTCCAAGCCCCCTCTTCATCCACTTCCTTTCTACCATTGCTTCCTTTGCCTTCAACCATCAGATACGTCGCTTTGTTCTAGCTACATTTCCTGTCAACATCGAAGTTTCACCGTTAGATTCGGCTTCTCTAGTGCTTCGTCTAGCTTCATCTCCTGTTGATTTCATTTGATTTTTTTAGTTATGTTTTGATGTACTTCATCTTCTTGTTAATTTCGTTTTTGTTTTGAAATTCTACTTCTTATTTTTTGGCTGCACATAAGGTTTTTGATGAATTGTCTAAATGGTACATTCAAATCAGAATGAATGAAAATCTACGTTTTTGCACAAAAAAGCTACAAAAATCTACGTTTTTGTTGTAGGAAGATGATATTTGGGGTTATATCAACGATATACCCAGTTATATCTCGTTATATCCTGGATATAACATGTTACATCCTAGATATATCCTGTTATATCCAAGATATAACAAGATATATCAAAAGAGAATGATAAATCAACAGAAGAGAAGAGATTTGGAAAAGAGCAGAAGAGAACAAGCTAAGGGATTAATTGTATAGAACGTGCAATTGATAATGAAACTTTAATTTTAATTATGAAATGTTGACTGAATAATTATTGGATAAATGTGACAGAAACTTTAAAATTTGGCTATAAATCATAATTTTCCATAATTTTAAGCGGTGTGGAATATGGTCAAAACTCAAAACAAATAGAATATCTTTTCTGGGTAACTTACAAAAATATACAAAATTGAACTTTTTATTCAAAGAGAATGACAACTAACTTTAACTTATTACATAAATAACAAAAACAGTAAAACTCTTATCACTAAGTATCCACTCAAGTTTCATATTTACAAAAATGACACCTCAATACATATGCTTTACACCTGCTTTACACATGCTTTACATTGCATATACAAATGATTTACATTTAATTTACATATTATTCCGAACTGGTTAAACAGATGTAAAAACATCTTATTACACATTCATTTACATATGAATTACATATCCATTATATATTCATTACATAGCCAATAATTTCGAACTGTTTTTGTTATTATAAACAGAACAATATTTCCGAACTGTTTTGATAATATAAACAGATTTGCATATCCATTACATATGATTTACACTGCCAATAGAAATGTTTTAGATAAAAATTTCGAACTGGTTTACATAGTTGTTTCATAAACTTTACAAAATCCATTACATATGATATACATATATAATACATATTTCTTACACACTTGCAAATTCAATTATGATTTGTGAAAGAAGAAGAATTCATTACACATATTATACAATCAATACATCGCATTACATATACTATAAATGTCATTCGCACCATAGAAGCATTTTACTGAACACCTTGTGTGCATCCTTCAAACATCATAATCTTCATCACAATTTCATCATCTTCACCACTATTGGATCTCAAAACAACAAAAAAAAAAAACAAAAAACCAATCAAACAAAATGACAAATCGAAGTCGATTTCAACAAATCGAAATAGAAAAAATAAGTCGGAACCGAGTAATTTAAGCAGAAGATATTCAATCACTCAAGAATTGATCACACCGGAAAACCATGAACACATGCACTAGTCATATATTGATCAATTAAAGAAAATCATAGTAATTCTCAATTAAAGCACTCACCAAGCCCATGTTGAAATCCAACAAGTAATCTACTTCCAACAGACCATAGTTCCTCAAGCTTTGCTACCCTATAATCATACAACAACCACTTTAGAACAAATAAGAACATTTCAGAACAAAGAAAACACAGAACTGAATTAGAAATTTATTCAGTAGCAGAATCACCTCGTCATAAAATCTTTAAAAATCTGAAGACAAGTCTCCTTCATTTCATCTTTAAACGGCCTTTCTTCAGTCTCCATATTGCAATGGAACTATTACCTGTAGGAGAATACGCGTCACATGGCATACATGTTAAACAATAAACACCTCCATACCTGCTAGATTAAAGAGGTCTACTGATAATAATGTAAACATGATTGATCTTTAGGCAATTCAAATATCACTAAGTTATGCCATCCCGTCATTAAACCAAAACCAATTGATGAAAAACATAAAGTACTATACAGAAACAATATTCTTACTCAAACTAAACAATTGATTTCTTCAAGGAACCACAAGATTAACCTCTAAGAAAACGCAAGAACAGTCATATATCATGTGTATAAGCTTAAACATCTAGATTATACAGGAATATCTCAATTTAGAAACAAATAAGATTACGAAATCAACACCTAATAAGAGCCGCAAAGATATGGCATCCTAGATCTATCAAACAAAATACAGATAAACATATAAACTCAAAATCTCACAGCAACAATGACTCATTCAAATCAATTGCAAGGAGATCGAGATTCCGAACTCCATATCCATTCAAAAACGCACGGAAATCATCGTAATTAACCCTAAAAACACAATCCAACAACATCCGATCAAATTAAGACACAAAAACAATTATCGTTACTTGGCTAAACTTGAAAATGACAATTCGGAGTCGATTCAAACAAAGCAGATCGAGGTCAGTTTTCGGCGAGATCGGAGTTTCAGAAATGGAGATCGGGAAAATCGAATTCACTGAAATCAAATCAGACTGAATCAGAGTTCCGCCCATTAGTTTTCTATTTTTCAAATCGTGATCAGATCGGAATACAAAGAAATCACAAAAGAGAAAGATAAGATTGAAACAGATCGGTGAAAAGAAAAGAGAAAAGATCGACGCACCTCCATCAACGCCGCCGGTAGTGGCAGAGGTAGAGAATCCACCACTGGCTCACAGTGAAAAGAGCTCAACGGAGAACAAGAGTTTCTTTTAATCAAGAATCCGATTGTGCAAGAAAGCTCTCGATTTGATCAGAGAAGAGGACTGGTGCGCAGGAGAAACAATTTGAAAAAGAATCGTCGTATACATATAATAAGAAAGGGAGCTTATATAGATTGTTAATTTTGTAATTAATAAAGTGAAGATGTTATTTATGTAAATAAGTTTTTTGCTGGTCAATTTGTGTAAATAGTTTGAAAGGCTTGTATATTCATATCAATTTCTCTAGATTTTAGTATCTTCATCATTCAATATATCTAGGTTTTAATCCAATTAATTGCTCAATTAGTGGTAAAATTGTTCTTGAATCTAGCCGAAACAAAGCTCTATTCATTTCAAAATTACACCTTCACCATTAAAATAAGAAAATCAAAACTTAACTGACGCACCCAAAAACTGGTTAAATCCGAAATTTCTACATAATTTCTTTACAAAACTGACAATTAGCAGATTGAAATAACAAGAGAGAGATACCTTCAACGAAATCTAATTAATAGAAGAACAAATTGCAACTGTGGCTGGTCGAGACTCGAGAGAATGAACTCAAAGAGAAATCTAGTTTAAATTAGAACCTGCCAATTTTATTCCTGGTTCGGAAGAAGAAATTGATAAGGAAACTGAAATAATAAGATGTGGTTAACGCTGACGTTGGGACAACAGATTTTAATCCCAGTATTGCACTAGATTTGGTGTTGCACTGTAGCAATACTAAATAGTATTATATTATTTTTTATTTGTTGTTTTATTGGTTTGATGTAAAATATTAGGTAAAAGTACATAAAATAATAATAAAAATGTTAAGTATAAGCAATAAAATAATATTATTATAGTTTGATGTAAAATTTGAAGTAAATGGTAACACTAAATTATAGTGTAAAATGGAATTTGGTATAAAATTAATGTTGTAAGGTTGGAGATTGTGAACTCTTAATTGTTGACATAGCATATTGATAGATATAATCAACTTGTTCAATTAATATTAAAAGTTGAATGACCTAAATTTTGAAAGTCAGGATTGCAATGTATAAAATTTATATATAATGAAAAAAATATTATTTACTGGACCATTTCTTGGTGCATGTATGACATAAGTTATAAAATGTTCCTCGATGCAAAGATAAATATATATAATGTAATAAGATTTAAACAAATTTACAAGATTATTATCTTAAAAACTTGACGCTTTACTTAGTGAGCTCGAATAATCTTAAACTCGAAACTCAGTTAACTAGGGATGAATATTTGGTTTAATCGGATCGAACTGAACCGAATTGTTTGAACCAATTTACCGAATTTGTATTATAATTTTTACTGAACCAAAATTACAATAGAAGTCAAACCAAACCTAAACTGACATCAATTTTTATAATAAAACTGTTATAAAATCTTGGTAATTCAAAAATTATAATTGACATTCATTAATTCAGTTGAAACAATTTAATTCGGTT
>CAOJBJ011592503.1:0-22271 GCA_948291685.1 Euphorbia celastroides | reverse complement strand
TGACCTAATATTTTAGGTAATTGTTGGAGTAATTTATATATACATTTTAGAAATTCTAGGCATCATGATTTTATTATGGGTATAAGATTGTGAATTTTTAATTAAATGATAGAAGCATGGTTATTAAAACCAGACCGGACCGACCGGTTAAAGAAAAATAACTGTTCAAAAAAAACCGGATTGAACCATATCGAACTGGTCAAAACCGGTGAACCGGTGGGCCGAATTGAGCCGGTTTGAACAAAAGAATCCATCCTTTTGTATTTATAGAAATTAATTTACATTTATTATTTTTGACTTTCTATATTGTTGATATGGTAAACTTAATTAGCTTAAATCATAATCACTTTACATATACATTAATGGAAATAAAACAATTCATTATTAATTAGTATTTATTTACTTCATTTATTTTAAAGACATTTATTACTTGAAACATAATATTATGCCATAATTATTGTGCTTATTTATATGGTATAATTATTATCCAAAATTAGAAAGTAATATAAGTTAGAATCAGTGATTACTATTATTATTTTCTACAATAAACAATTATATATTGTTGTAAATGTATTATAATATTATTGAGATATTGATTTATTTAGTTATTTTATATTTATATAATTTATGTCTAATGAATAAATATTTTGTATATATATAAGTAAGTAACTGGTTGACTCACGGTTGGAACCGGTTGAACCGTGAAAACCGTGAACCATTAGATTCACCGGTTTGACACCTGGTCCGGTTCCAATAACATTGGATAGAAGGATTTCCCTTTGTGAGAAAAACAACATGAGATTGAACAAATAGTTGTTTGAGGAAGTTTTTACTAAATCAATACTATGTGAAACTGCATTTATATTGAGTTGAACTTTGGTAAAATAATGGAAAAAACATGATTAAAGACTTCGATAATAAAATATGGCGTGTGGATAAAGAGATAAATTGTAAAATTATTCTTAGGTTTGTAACTTGAGCCAAAAGTTGAAATTAAAAGTTAAAAAAATCCAAATCCAACGACATATCAATCTCTATAGTGGTAAAGAGATATTCAAAAGTGATTTCAATTCTTTATACATTTTCCATATATTTTTAAAATAAATATATAGTTGAAACCCAAATCACAGTGCAAGGCATTGATTTCCCACTACTTATCCTATAGATGCGCCGTTATTGTATTGATATCTATCTTTGATACTAATCGCTAAAGTAACATCATCTCTTAAACTAAAAATGTTTCACTTAAACCAACAAATAAAGAACACATTTAAAGTACCAACTGGATTGGATTTTTTTTTATTAATGCGGCATATTTTCCTTGGATTTTAATTTCTTTTATATTGAACCACTAGAGAAGCTCAATTGTATAGTCTGAAATGTACTTAGGCGCAATCAGAATAAGTATGTATAAATTCAATTGTGATCTAACTTTATTTGCTTCTAATATATGTTCAATGTGTTATATTTAAACAACTAACAACTTACAATGCAACTTCCAATATTTTATGTTTAAATGAAAGGAACTCATTACTAGTTTGTATCAGATTATGGCTTACAGAGGGAAATTCCAACAATTTCAAACTAGAGGGGCATATTTAATGTTAAGTGTAAAGCACCACTAATTGAACCAAATCAGAGATCATTGATGGCCTTACCTATATTAGTTTTTGGACGGGTAATTGTATGACATGTTGTTGGAGCACATGTCATGTTAAACATTCACATATAACCTCAGAAGGTACACGATCATTTCATCGATATAAGGACTATTTACATTCCAAGTCAAACAAGGTGGGATGTATATCCAACAAGTCAACAATTCAAATACTCAAATTTCTACAGTTTTCAGACAAAATGTCAACCTATATTAGAGTAAACATGTATATTACCAACTCCAAACGTAGAATATTCGTGAATATTTCTGATCATTACCTTTCAATTTTGTAATAAAACGCTTCAATAATAAGTAATAGAAATAGTTGTTCCTAACTGAGAAATTTTTTATATTCCAATTACTCATGCAACAACAATGTTGAACTTGTGAGGAGTAATATAAGAGCTATCATTATCTATCTGTTTATAGATTTTGATTCGAACGATTCATGAAAAAACTAGCTAGCACTCTAGCTAACAGCATTAACATTTTGTCGTCGACCTATGTACTTGAAGATCACAGTTTGCATCAATTTTGTTTTCTATAAGACGACCGATATAAAGATCATCTTATCATTGCCAAGTCAACCTTTAACATAGCTTTTCTACATTTTGTTTAGACTTGCCTAGCTCATGGAGCAAGTCATGTTACAATGAAAAACGATTGACAATAATCTTTGAATGTATATTTACCATCCTCGCACTATCAAATATTAACTGATGAGGGGCAACCCGAGACAACGATGAAGCAATGTGGTGGGGGATTTGAATGAAAGGGACTACGATACGACATGGATGATGATATATAGTCACATGAGAAGAATATAATTAAGCTTTGGATTAAGGTTCTTGTTAGGAAAAGAGTTCTGTTTTACTTTAGCTAGCATAGAAGCTAAGATAAATCCTTTATAGCTCGACTTAGTATCTCCAAGAAGCACGAAAACTCGTAAGGCATAACGTTTTGGCAATTTGTGTTTGTTTCCGTGTCGGTTTCCGTTCCCCACAGTTTCTTAACCTATAATTTGTAGAAGTGCAAATTCACATTTAGTTTTCTTACTGAATCAATCAATTTCAAATTCATTTGAGAAAAGTTGTATATTTTTGCAAGTTGAGGAGGTAGCGAGGATTTTTTCTAATATTTTGGAGGCAATACAGTGTTTGAACCAAATTTAAAGAGATGCATATTTATTCAGCCTACAAATACTTTTCTTTTTGGAATTATATTCTCCAGATTATATTCTCACAATAAATTCTAACTACAATTTGACAAGTTTATAATAATCATATTGGTTTATGTAGCTGATTAATCATTAACAAAAAATTTAAAAAAGGCAGAAAAAAATGTGCAAACAATTTCTTAGCTTAAGCAACAATAGAACTTTAAGTCTATCAAGAAAAATCAATGTGTCCAAATGCGGTTGGTGAAATTAAATCCGTTGGGTCTATTGTGAATATTAACGATGGAGAAATGTAGTTGGGTCTGACTCAAAAAACTGTAATCCATAATACTTTATTGTATGAAAACAAAATAACAGATAAAAAAGTATGATTTCTTAAAGGCCACTCCTATTGGCTTCAAAAACATATTCAATAAGAGGAAACTTCATGAGACTTTCCTTTGAATGAATGGATCCCTTTTATACATTCTCATTAATTATTTCAACAATTTCCACATGGCACTGTCTGAGCAGCTCAAAGTGGGCTGCCCCCACTACCAATAATCTAACTAAGTGGAGTATCCATACATCATGTTATGCATCTACGAATATCAAATTTTTCCAAATAAAAAAACTTCGGAAGAGCTGAATACTAGCTATATTCAACTTTTGATAGTTTCAACTAATTATTTGACCATAACATATATGCATCAGTTTATTCATCAATACCATATATCCGAAAATTAATTTAATTTTTCAAACATTTCATTTTTAAGAGATTTCTTTTTCGAATCAGAATATGACATATGTTAGATAAGAGGATAACAAGTCAAATTTTGACAACTTCAAAAGGTTAGTTGAAACTGTTGAAAGTTTAAGATGACATCGAACTTTTCATGCCAGGTTTGATGGACAAATTGTGTATTTAGGCATTAAATTTATAAAATCAATCTCAAGGCATCCAGACCCCTTAACTTAGTAATTTTAGTTTGATTTCACTTTAAATCTTTGAAAGTTTAGTTAACGTTTTGAATTCAGAAAAAGTACAACCGTTTTCCCCTTAATTCTATGGTCATGTTTATATTCAGTTTTGAAAGACTATCATTCTTATATTTTACCTTTAAATGAGAAGTTAACACATGACATTGATGTAACAAATTGAAGTATTTTTACTAAACTTAAACATCTAATTGAAAAGTGGAACTTTTGAAACTTCTTAAGGTTGTAGGGTCTCTTTTATGCATTAGTGATAAAAAAAAAATCCACTTTTTCTCACATGTTGAACAATTTTGTTCAAGTTTGTTAATTTTATAGTTGCAAGTATTAACTTTCTAAAATCGAGCCCTCAACCTTTCCTATATAAATATACGCAGCACTCATAACCAACTTCCTACAACAACTCTACAACCTTAAACCTCACATTACTAACAAAAAATCCCAATCAAACATGTCAAGTTCTACCTCAACAACACAACAATTACACAATTTTCTTGGAGACTTTTATTCAAGAAAATTGTTGCTACATCCCGAAAGCCCGCCAGTTCCAGCGACAACCCATGATTCGTCACTAGAGGCGCCTTACGCTGGAGCCAACAACTCATTTGATGCTAATGTTGTAATGGTGCTTTCAGTCCTATTATGTGCCCTAATTTGCTCATTAGGGTTAAATTCAATCATTAGGTGTGCCTTAAGGTGTTCCAATTTCGTGGCTAATAATTCCCAGTCAGCACCAAATTCATCAGCAAATACCGGCATAAAAAAGAAGGCCTTAAAGACTTTTCCGACGGTAAACTACTCGGTTGATTTGAAGCTACCGGGTTTAGACACAGAGTGTGCGATTTGCTTGTCAGAATTCTCAAGTAACGAAAAAGTTCGAATTTTGCCCAAATGTAACCATGGGTTCCATATTCGGTGTATCGACAAGTGGCTAAGCTCGCATTCTTCTTGTCCCAAATGCAGACACTGTTTGATTGAAACATGTCAGAAAATTGTCGGTTCTACTTCTTCGGCTCATCCACAACAAAGCGTTATTACTGTTCCTGTCCCTCTGCAACCTGAAGGTTTCTTACGCAGTTATAGGGGGAGTTGATTGGTTTTTTGAAGCTTTGTTATATTGAAGTAGCTTTAGTGTACATATGATCAATTTTTGTACAGTTTAGACTATTGCTGTGTTTCAAAGTTTCTCTTTAGTGTCGTATTAGGGTCAAAAGTGTAATCATTCCAAATTTTATGAAAATTATGTTTCAACTATTCCGCAAAATTCTCTTCTTTTTGTTCATCTTTTAGGTGAGGATTTTTCAAACGAGGACTGTTTCGGAATTTCACTACATTTATGTGGCTATATGTGTGTTGTTACATTTAGAAGGGACGGTATAAGAAGGGCCGGCTTTTTTGCACCATGTTTTTATTTAAGATCTGAGAATTAATGACATTTAAATAAATATTTTCTAATTCTAATTAAACATATTTTTATTAATTCTCGTCCTTTTCATGAAATCAGGGTGCAAAGGACTAGATACTTTATAGAAATCTAGAAGTCTTTGAGCATTATACATTTGATTTGTTTCTGTTGATTGCGGCTTTACATTAAACTTTGTTTTATTTCAAGTGTAATAGGCCCATTGTTTGATGATTTAATTTTCTGCAAGATTTCTTCTTATGTATCCTTTGAAACTTAGAGCAAAGTTCCTTTTAATTTATTGTACTTTGGGTGGCGGTTTATTTGGGTTGAGTTAGTTGGACGTTTTGATAGGCAGTTGCCTGCAAAGAGAGTGTCAGGATAAATGTTCTCGTTCGTTTGATAACGAACACATATTTCAAATGTGAAAATGAAAAACTCTTTGATTTCACATGGAATGAAGGAGAAAGTACATAGTTGGAAAACAAAAATTAAAATTGCTCATGTGACCATTTATCTTGTTACCTTCATCATTGTGTTAGTAAAATGTTTTGTATGTGTACCACAAGGCAAAATTTTGAATCCAAATCATATTAGTAAAAATAAAAATTTTGAGTTATTACTTGCTGAAGAGGAAAAGACGACCGTTCTATCTTTTTTCAGTTTAATATACAGGCCATTTCCAAGTGCAACGAATAAAAGAAATCCTTTAAAGGGAAAGAGATAGTGGGTGATTTGGATTAATCACACGAGCAGGTGATGTTAAACCTATCTTTTCTTATGAAAATCTCTGGTTTTTTTCCCAAAACTTCTACTACTTCTGTACTCTAATCGCATAGTTTTGCAATCACCGTTAAGGTGTGAATTGGTTATGGCTTAATAAATTTGTGATTTTGCCTCTCACAACACTTTCTCATTTTCATGTTCTTTAAGCATAATTGAGATGCTATATTTATGTAAGTTTAATTTATGCTTTAAAGAGGAATTTAAATAATAATTATCAACAAAAAGTTTAATAATATTTTCAGTAAATATCATTGACACCAAACATTTCAAGGAGGCTCATCAATTAAAAAACAAACAAAAAAGCCATTTGACTTCGTATGGAAAGAACCAAAATGTCAATATCGAGTTTAATTTTTAGTTATGATCAAGGATAACCTCTAAAAAAACTACCAACCACAGCAAAATGGGGGCTCCCACATGCACTCATTCTACTAAGAGAATTATATTATAAAGAAATACTTATTTTACAACTATGGTATTAGCACTAAAACACCCATATGCTATTTAATGGCAGCTTATAGCATGACAGAGCCAATTAATAATAACTAACAAATTAAACTGAAGAGAAGAATTCGAGGAAGAATATTCTTCTGGTGACAATGCATGCAAAAAGCTTTTTTTTAAGAATTAATTGGGGGAAGTGGGGAAAAAGAGTGGAGAAGGACCCTCATCACGTCGATCCGTCATTTTGGTTCGAAAGTCGATTGCAGAGCACTTAAAAGATCTGTTTACTCTTAACCCAAAATACCCACTACCCACAGTATAATAAATTAAAAAAATAAAAGATTACAACGTTCAGATACAAAGGATGGAAAAAGGGATCCACAAAAAGATCAGAGACTACATATCCTAACCTTCCCCGCTTACGGTTAAAAAGAAACCAACAATATTAAATATTATTATGAACAATATCTTACGGCGCTGCAACACCTTCAAAAATAAATTTGTTTTGCCGAATCCAAAGTGATTGGATGATAAAAAAACCATAGAGAGGAATGAGCAATTGTGATTTTGTGACAAACTCGGATAGCTCATAATAAATTTTCCTTTACAGCTTTTTGTATGATTGTGATTTTCATTCAATCTTAGAGGCTAATGTATCAAAATATTGGAAAAATGAGCCATGAGGAAAATAAACTTATATGGATGATACTATCCAATGAATACAAGAGATAAAAAGGAAAGATGAGAGTGCATTCACTCCACTTTACTGACACACCAAATTCGATTTGGTGTAAAAACTACTTTAACCCTAAGTCAAATTTCAGTACCATTTTTTAGTGTTGTTATAGTACCATGCCAAATACCAAATTATATAATATATGTTTTGATTTTTTGCTTATTGATTTTGTGTAAATTGTTAGATAAAATTAAATAAAATAATAATAACAGTATCAGGTAGAAGTAATAAAATAATATTATTATAGTTTGACGTAAAATTTGGAATGAATGGTTGGAAATTGTGATATTGTAGCAACACTAAATTGTAGTATAAAGTGAAATTTGATGCAAAATTGATGTTATAGAGTTGGAGATGGCCGAAAAGGAAATTTAGTATTACGAAGAAAACGTTTCATTGGAAGCATTAATTAAGTTACCACATTACAAGATGTGACATAAATGTTTATTATCGTAAACTGATGAATAGGTGCACAAAAAGTTTTAATTTTCAATATGTCACAAACAATTTAAAATGAAATCAGTTACAAAATTTTTTACGCTATAAAGCATGTGAATAATAAAAACGTTAGAACCAATATGAAAAGTAAATATTTTTATTAGAAATATAGATTACTGAAGGCCAAACGCATAGCTAGGGCATCACCAAAATTAGTAAAAAATGTCAAATTGTTACCCCTTACTTTTAGCTCGACGCATAACCCTTCAATTTGGCAGAAATATATAACATAATTTCATATTACAGACTTATCCACTCTCAAGTTAGAGCTGATGTGGCATAAAAGTGTCAAATACAGAAAAGGCAAGCCAATGAGATTACAACACGCGCTGTGGAGAAAAAGTTTAAAAAAAGTCCCTCAAAGAACTTTTTTAAATCCCTCATTTATTAAATCTTCTCCATTACCATCTTGTCAAAATTTCACGATCTATATATCTAAAATTTTCAAATTATAAGTGAAAATTACTCTTTATTTTGCTGACCAAATCCCTCTTCAACATATGCAATTCAAATCCCTTTTTCAATTATCGTCATACCTCATTTAACATGTGAAACTCAATTCAAGAGACAAAAAATTAAAATAGTTTGTCTAAAATCTGAATCTTGGGTAAAATTGAAGAAAGAGCTAAATGTTGGTCTAAATACAAATTGGAGATGGAAGATCATCAAATTCTCTTATATCCCCATTCCCAGAATGGTGGTATTTTAGCGTAATAGGATCAATCAGTTAACAAATGTAATCATAATATTTTGTCAAATATTTTAAGAGACTGCAGAGTGCATAATTGTTCGAGTTTTACTATGATGCTTATAATTCTTACAAACTGAAAACTATGTTATATTATGCTTTTGTTATAACGTGTTGCGACTGTTGAGTTAAAATGTTGTGCTTGCTTGAAGGGACTTGACTTTTCACAAAGTTTTCTGTGAACTATTGCAAATGTTCGTTTTCAGGGCTATAAAAACAGTCATTAGCAACGTATTTTTGTAGGCATTAAGAGTTTAGATGCAGAGCAGTTCATGATTTTACTTCAAAAATAATTTTAAGTTCTTGATTTTACTTTGATTTTATCCGATCAAAATATTTTGGAGAACCACCAAATTAGTTTCAATTTGAAAGTGTTACCATGACTTAAAAGTTATCCGAGTATTCATTAATTTCTCCAACAAGCGATCATCGAATCCCAACAAAGATTAAAATTAATTAGCTTAATGCTCTTAAATGTCCTTCAAGTTAGAACAATTTTTCAATTTAGGTCCCTATACTTTGAAGATGATCTCCAAGGTCCCTCAACTTGCAAAAAACGTATCTTTGGTGTCCCTCCCTCCATGTAAACCACTCTCAACCCCATGAGTGAGAGACACGTTCATGACGTGAAAAAATCAATCATCCACATCAATACCACGTCATTGTATGCCAAAACTTCATTAAATTTTTATTGGACAACATCTCACCCCTTCCTCCCCATTCGTTTTTCATCCATTACCTTCTGGAAAAGGATTCTCTAACTTAACTTCACGGTGCAGTAAGAGAGATATAGACACAATGATTAAAAACTTAATTTGTTTCATTTTCAAACTCAACAAATCTTGGCCTTTCATTTTAAAATGAAAGAATATGATTGCTCCAAAATCACTTTACCTTTAATGAGTAATAAAAAGTTTTTAAAAAAATTATACAACAAACTAAAATTAACTATATAATTTAAATATGCATACAAGAAAGATGACACTAACATATAATTAATATATAATAACATATAAACTATCTTAAATTAAAATTAATAAAACAAAAAAACTTAATAAAATAGTATTATTTTAACTTAATCCAAATAAAGAGTAACATTATTCACACTCTAAAATATAGAGTTGAGAAATGGAGTTGGATAGGAGAGATTTTACTCCATTCCCATAAGGATAGAGTGAGGTTTGAGGTCATTTCAAAGTATAGGGACTACATGGAAAATCGTGCTAACTTGAAGGAAATTTAAGAGAATTAGGTCAAACTAATTTCTATTAATGAATGTTTGAGAATTGGTCGTGAATCGAGAATCAAGATCGACTACGCATAAAAGGTACATTCTTCTTATTAAAATTTTTCGATGTTCTACTGATTTTTTACGGTATAGTTTGTTTTGTTTGAAATTGAAAACATGTGATCCGTGAAATTGATATAGAACCTCTGTGTATTTGTTTAATATGGAATCACATTATTATGTTAATGTTCTCTTTAGTCGTTGTAATTGGATTGGAGAAACAGGTTTTTTAGTTTACCCACCGTAAAATATATGTAAAATTCGATTGTTTTGATTCTCTGAAAAATTCTTTTACAAGTTTGATGGTCAAAACGATGAGCGGAATACTAATGAAAAAAAGGGGAAAATACAGGAATAATTAGAGTGGTTTTTACTTTTAGTTGCAATAGTTTTCAATCTCTATCTTTACGTGAATCCCGTTATTTCTCTCTATTTTTCTCTGAGATCAAACTCTCTCTATTTCTCCCTTTGTCTCCCTCGTTTTGCTTACTGCTCTCGTCTTTCTGATTCTCGATTCCACCGTTTTCCAGTTCGTTCTTTATGTGTTTGTCCAATCAAAGTTCAGCTTAGTTTAGATAATTTCCTTTTCATTGTAGCTCTTTGATTTTCTGTTTTGCTCAATCGTTTTTATAGTCGTGGTGGTTCTCTTGTATTGTCTTTGTTCTTTTTCGTTGCTCAATTTTTCTGCTGTCTTCTGTGTTCAATTACGATATTCCGAATTGTGATATGTTTGTAGTTCATTATCCCTTTTTTCGTGTTTCTATGTTTGTTATCCAATTTTCGTTACTGAACTTGAGAAACGAAATATTCAGTGAACGAGAAGAGCTTATTTTGTTAGGCCCTGTTCTTTTCAACTTATTTTCCATTCAGTTCAGTTCAGTACTTATTCAATCAGTTTCAGTTCAGTTCAGTACTTATTCCATAAGTTTCAATTCAATAATTCTTATGTTGTTTTCAATTTTAATACTTGTAAATTTTAATACGTCTTAGTTTATATTTTTTTTATTTATATTAACAAATATCTTAATAATAAAAAATAAATCGTATTAAAAACCAACTTCAAATTTTAATATAAATGTACCCATAAATAAATTAACATAAATACATATAGATTAATATTGCAATCTCTACTCTTAAAATATTTTTTTATTTCAATCTTCATCCATATAGTCATTTTCGCTGTAAGATTTGATAACATGGAACTAGGCATTGAGCGTTGTCATGATCCGTTTTCCAAATTTGTCGTGCAATAGAATCTCGTAGAATAAATAAACACTATTTTAAATAAATCTTTTTAACCCTAAAACAATAAATAAAGACTATTTAAATAAAAATTATAATTATAGTTAGTAGCCATTATTTTTAGCTTGAAAATATTTATTAAATATTCAAAATATTTACATAAATTATATGAATTAGATAAATTCAAATAAATTTTAATAAGTTTCTGTTCAGTTCAGTACTTATTCAATAAGTTTCAGTTCAGTTCAGTAATTATTCAATAAGTTTCAGTTCAGTTCAGTACTTATTCAATAAGTTTCAATTCAGTTCAGTTTCATTCAGTTCAGTTCAGTTCTGCCGACCTCCAATAAATTGAAAAGAATAGAGCCTCAGTCTTTAAAATTTTATATGAATTATATAATATTGTTTATTTTTAGTCTCATAATAAATTTTTACCATAACAAATGGTGGTTTAAAATATTTCTAAAATTAATTTAGAAGAATTGGGTCGGATTTAAGAATGAAATTTTACAACTAAACTTATCGGCTGTAGCGAGTCTGGATAGAGTGCTTTTCTTGAAAATTTCTTGAAAACTTGGCCCACGTTCAACTCAGCCCATCCATTAGATAGGTGTAGCTGATAGTTTCGATTATCGGACTCAGTGTACAGTACAATTTTGTTAATGATGCTATTAAATATAAATCAAAATTGAATATGACTATGGAATAGTAGTGAAGTAGCGTAGGATAGAAGAGACAGGTGTGTGGAGATGAAAGGGAGGATGAATCATATCATAAAAGAAAGTAGGAAAGAGGGCACATACAATTGACGTTGACGTGGACTTTTTTTTAAAGATTCTCCTACACAATCGGATTGCCACGTTTCTATTGATTCTTGGTTCAAAAGGGAAAAGAAAACGACACGTATGCTTTGTTGTAGTAACTTTTGAATTCGGCAAAAGCTTAGGTGGCTTCCGCTGCTTGGGAAGTTTAAAGGTGACAATACTTTATGTTTACGGCTTTCGAAAGAAATATCTTAAAAAATCTATTCATTTTAGTTTATGTTCTTTTAGTTATATATAAATATTTTATTTTAGACATTTTAACAATAAAGTCTAAATGTTCTTTTAAATTTTAAAACCCTAAAATCTTCAACTCCTCCCTGAATTCCTGCCGCTGCCCCCCGTCGCTGAAAGCTTTGCCATCGTTGCTCCGTCACCGGAAGCTCCACCGTCACCGTCGTCTATTGCCCGAAGTCCCTCCACCGTCGCTGTCTCCCGTTGTCGAGATCTAATCGCCTTTCCCTCAGATTCCGGCGCCGTCACCGCCGCCTTCTCCCTCAAATCCCATCGCCGCCGCCTTCTTCTCCCTCAAATCACGCCGCCAACACCATCACCGCCACCAGATCTGGATGAAAACTCGTCGCCGGAAATCAGAAACGCCGCCGATCTCGCCGTCCCCAAAGCCCCGCCGTCCCGAAGCCTCGTCGTCGTATGCGCCGATCTCGCCGCTGTCGCTGCCGTCTACCGATGATCTCTTCGCCCTTGCCGTCGTCTGCAGCCGATCACTCCCCCCTCGCCGTCAAATCTACTGTTGGCCGCCGTAAAAACCGCCAAATCTGCCTTTTTTCCTTTGATTTTCATTTTTGGTTGTGGTTGCCTTTGTTTTTTAATTTTTCGGCGAGATCTGGGCGGCAGTGTCAGTGGAAGATTCCGACGAGTTTCCGGTAACAGTATACCATATACTGAAAATATACGGGTATACTGTATATTAAACATAGTATACTAAGTTAAAATACACAAAAAAATAGAAGAGAAATAAAAGGGATAAAAGTAAATAAGGGAGGAAAAAAAGGACATAAACACATACAAAAGAAAAAAAGGACAAAAACAAATACAAGGAATAAGAAAAGGACATCCTCTATCATTACCGTTATGTTTACTTTTAAGCCCAAAAATTATAAGTTGCACTTATAGTCTCTACTCGGTTTTCAATTTGTAGCTCATATATTGAAAACTATAATCGACATATGGCAAAGACAAAAGCAATGCTTTGTGTTAATGAACAAAGGAACACTAAAGGACACAAAAATTAGATTATGAAAAAAAATATCTACGTAATGTTGCATTGTCATTTTGTATCGCTCAATTGAATCAATAACAAAGTACTAATGACTTTGCTAGGATTGATTGAAATATTTGGTATGATGAAAAACCGGATCTAGTTGATTGAACTGAAAACTAACACACTACAGACTCAAAATATTGTATGATCTTTTTTATATAGAATGAACAACATACTATATTTTTGATAAAGTTTTTATCTTTTTCTATTGAACTGAATAGTGTAAAATGTGTTATAAATATAATAATATGATGTTACCATAGCATGCTCACTTTGTTCTGTATAAAATAGACATTGCTTTGTCTATATCACTACTGAATTATTAAGTAAAACTAACAAATTTAAAAGTCAAATCACATATTTAATGGTGAAATAGACAAAGTAGTGTTTACTTTGTATAAAACAAATCACTTTAGAATCTCTCGATTTTAGTATCATAAAACGGTGACTTCCGGTTAGGTGACTCTGTTCTTTATAATTATTGTTTTGCTTGTTTTTTTTACTATTGAATGAACGACTCAGTCATACTCTATTATCTAATTTAATAGTGATGTGGAAAAAATGCTTTTAAGTGAGCGATAATATTTTATTTCTTAGGATTACATTATTAAATTAGCTTCTACACAGTACAACATTCTTACTTGGTATTAATTTACTTGAAAGCGGTAGAGGGTGGAAGGTGAAGTATTGTTAATGAATTGATGCATAGTGCAAAACAGACACAATATTAAGTTTTAGAATAAATATAAATTATTTAACTAATTAATAAATACTTTCAACGGGTAAAATAGCACTATATAATATAAATTTATTCTAATGAGTCAGGAATTACTAATAATCAATTGGGTAGGTGGGCCTACTCAACTTTTCATTAATTGCCATAGACGGTTCATTACCCTCAGTTACAAACATACCCAACTTTTCTACTACGTTATTCATTTCAACAAAACCAACTTAAGATTGTGTTTTTTTCTCTACGTGTCATGGTGAGTAATGTTACTCATTTTCTTTTCTTATTGAACACTTGGTTTTCTTGTACTAATCACACACATTTTCTCAAAAGGAAAATCTAGAGAGGGTTATCGTTCATACGGATGATCCATCATTCTTTCATCATTTGAAAGATATAGTTTGGTTTCTGAAAATTGTTTTCCCGTTGAAAGGTGTTGACAAAACAGAGAGGGTTCGTGAGACATATGCAACTGCCTTTGCACTCAACCGAGATGGGTTGGTCATGACATCTGCATATACGATCCTAAAGGGAGCTAAGGTTCAGGCTCGTAAGATAGGTGACACCCAATTCGGCTTTGAAGCCAACACTGCTTACGAAAAACCCCGGTTCAATATTAATTTGCTTAACATTCAAGGCGCTAAAGATTGTCCCTATGGAAGTTTGGCTGAAAATGGCTCACTGTCTCTTGGAAAAACTATATATTATATTGGCAGTCCTTTCGAGTTTGTTTGGTCCTTTTTGACGGGGAAAGTTGTATACCCATGCATAAATAATATTACTTTGCCTACAAATAACTTGAGATGTCATACCTATGACTCAACTACATTGTCATCTAATCCTACTTACAGAATGATGGGGCACATTTGGAACCAATCTTCATTTAACCCAAAACCTGACACAAAACAATCTTTTGAAAAAAATCTTCACCCCTTGAATCCCATAATACAAATCTAAGGCCTTGTTGCAGGTTAGGGTACATTGGGTAGTCTTGTATTCAATGGGAACGGGGAAATGGTGGGAATGGTTTCATCATCTGTTTCAGATTATGAAGGTGCAGACCATGTGTCCATGCTGAAGGAAGTTGTCCGGGATTACAAACAATATTTAGAATTAGGAGGGAATGAAGATCCAAAAACAACATATATAGTTGAGGTATTGTTCCATTGTTTCACGTTGTATTTACATGTTTTGTATGTGCTTCCAAACATATTTACATGAAATGTTGAATACTGTTAAATTCGTTATATATTAAAAAAGAAATGTTGAATCCTGTTTTCTTTCATAAAGGGTAGTAGCTCCACACGGTAGAAAGGTTGACATTGATGGAAGAGTAATTACATGTAGTAAGGTATGAGATAAGAGTAATCACATGTTTTAAGGTATAATGCATCTCTGATCCATATTAGATAAATATATTTGTTTCGGTGCAAACGAATTTAATTGACTTGAAATTCTGGACAGTAATTGCATTTATTATCAAAAATATTGCACAACTTTGTAGGTAAATTGCTCATCTTTCCCCCTTGCAGCAGGCAAAGACAAAGGATTGTTAGGAGCATCTCTGGACAAGGGCGCACTTCATTTATTTTTTCTTCTTGTCATCTTCGGATAAAGGATTGTTAATCTTATTCCTAATTTGTTTTTGTTTTTGTGCTATCTTCTAGCATTTTATCTAGCTAATATATCAAATGACTTTGGGATCTGTAAAATTAAATGTTAACAATAGATATTTGAATTCTACTATATGAATTCAGAAGCTCCAAACAACATTAAGTTCAATTGAAGCTGTCTGTCCTTACTCAGTGTTGTGTTTACTGAACGTCATCAACAAATAACTTACAATTGACAGCTCACACCTGAATAATGTTAAACTAAAATAGGTTCATATGTCTACATACCAAACTATACAAGAGCTGATAGATGAGCCTACCAATAAATATTTTTGGCATAATTACCTCTCTAAGCAATTAGCCCAACAAAAACAAAATAGGCGAGCTTTCTAAAAAGAAATTGACCTCTTGACATCACATCACATCTTCCCAGCCATCCCACCTGTTGAAAAATTAAACCGACAAATAAGATAACCTCAGAAAACTGATGTAGAGTAAGATATGATTCAATAAAATTAATGTATACTATCATGTAAAGTTACTGAAAGAATATATTGATAAGAAGGGAATCGCTTGTAACAATTACCAGGAGTGACATCATCAACCGCCATGCTCAAACACATTAGAAGATCAATGCTTTCTAGAATTACAACAATCTCCACAACTTCTCCTACTCTTTTCCAGGTTTCTTCTATCAACTAACCAATTATGGACAACACAGTAAATAAATAAATCAGCACAACTTTAAAACTTTATAACAACTATAAATTTCAGCATGTAACATGTTGTTTCATGCATTGCAACTTTATACTACAAAATCATCAGCTAAGCAATCATGGATATATTTGGACAATGGACTCACGTGATAACAAATAATCTTAGATCAAGGACAATAAACAATATCATGCTGCTCAAGAATGAAAGACAAAGCAATAAACAATAGATCAACAGTGGCAACTAAGATCAACGTGAGAATCGAATTTAATAATTAAAACTGCACTTCCAACATAGGTTATATAAGAAGGAATAGCAAAGACTCCTCTCTCTCATGATTACCAAGAATTATAAATAATTAAAACTTCAAACATGATAATAACAGAGAAAATGTACCTCCAGAAAACTGCAAACAGGTTTCCACCAAATTCTATTATAACATCATGGAATTGGATATCGGCAGCATCAGCGGACGAACCGGGACAAACTTAATTAGCAGTTTTACCGTAATAATAAAAAAATTAGTAAGTATTTGTGCAACACAATTAATGCATACAGTGTGCCTTCTAATGTGCAGCATGTTCAAATTGAAATCCATACACTACTTCCAACATCCAACAGATATCCTGGAGGATGACACAACCTATTCTATTCTCCGGATAACATAACTACTTTATTTTACAAGTATAAGACAAGAAGTAAAAACTTCCAATTAGCCGTGTCAATCCACAAAAAGCACGACATAAACAAAAAATATCTCATTAATAGAAACACCTTCCAAGATATCAGGGAACTCTCAAGTGATTTTCTCCAAGAACCCCAAGCTCGCTACACAAAGGTTAAATAATTCCATCCCAAGCGAAGGCCTCCACAGCTCCCTCTGTAAAAACGATAAGCATACCATTAGTATACGAAGTGATTTTATTTCTTTGCAAGGGCAAACAAGACAATTTAAAAATGCAATGGGATAAAATTTAATGCATTATAGAAAAACTAGTCGATGCTATTGGATTATAATGGAACATAGCAAAATGACTCATTAATCTACACAATACAAAATTCTTACTTGGTATTAATTTATTTAAAAGCGACGAAGGGTGGAATGTGAAGTAAATTTATTGTTAATGAATTGGTGCAGAATGCAAAGCAGTCACAATATTAGGTTTTAGAAATAAATCTAAATTATTTAACTAATTAATAAATACTTTTACGGGTAAAATGATACTACTATATAACATAAATTTATTCTAATGAGCTAGGAATTACTAATAATTAATCAAATTGGGTAGGTGGGCCTGCTCAACTTTTCATTTATTGCCATAGTCAGTTCATTACCCTCGGTTACAAAGATACCCAACTTTTCTACTAGGTTACTCATTTCAACAAAACCAACTCAAGATTGTGTTTTTTTCTCTATGTGCCATGGTGAGTAATGTTACTCATTTCCTTTTCTCACTGAACACTTCGTTTGCTTGTACTAATCACACACATTTTTTCAACAGGAAAATCTAGAGAGGGTTATCGTTCACACGGATGATCCATCATTTGAAAGATATAGTTTGGCTTTTGAAAATTGTTTCCCCATTGAAAGGTGTTGAC
This sequence comes from Euphorbia celastroides, assembly GCA_948291685.1. Lineage (NCBI taxonomy): Eukaryota > Viridiplantae > Streptophyta > Magnoliopsida > Malpighiales > Euphorbiaceae > Euphorbia > Euphorbia celastroides. The sequence continues at coordinate 4,559 of CAOJBJ011592503.1, read as the reverse complement.
AATAGAGAGAGGGCTCGCGAGACATATGCAGCTGCCTTTGCACTCAACTGAGATGAGTTGCTTGTGACATCCATATTAGACAAAATGTATACCATATTAGCAGTCCTTTCGAGTTTGTTGGGTCATTTGTAACGGGGAAAGTTGCATATCCATGCATAAATAATATTACTTTACCTACAAATAACTTGAGATGTCACACCTATAACTCAACTGCATTGTCATTTAATCCTACTTACAGAATGATGGGGCACATTTGGAACCAATCTTCATTTAACACAAAACCTGACACAAAACAATCTTTTGAAAAAAATCTTCACCCCCTGAATCCCATAATACAAATCTATGGCCTTGTTGCGGGAGAGGGTACATCGGGTGGTCCTGTATTCATTGGGAAAGGGAAAATAGTGAGAATGGTTTCATCATCTGTTGTGGGTTATGAGTGTGCAATCCATGTGTCCATGTTGAAAGGAAGTTGTCCGAGAATACAAACAATATTTAGAATTGGAAGGGAGTAAAGATCCAAAAACAACATATAAAGTTGAGGTATTGTACCATTTTTCTCACCCTATATTTACATGTTATGTATGTGCTTCCTAACATATTTACATGAAATGTTTAATCTTGTTGAATATTGTTAAATTCGTTATATATATATAACAAGAAAAAGAAACGTTGAATATTATTATTTTCATAGAGGGTAGTAGCTCAAAAAAGCAGAAAGGGTCATTGCTAATGGAGGAGTAATCACATGTTGTAAGCTATAATTCATCTCTTTATTTTCTCATTTTTGTTCAGCCTTTTGATTCATATATATTAAATTAGATGAATATATTTGTTTTGGTGCAAAGGAATTTAATTGACTTGAAACTATAAAAAGCAATTGCACATATTGTGACAAATATTGTTGCTTTTATTGGAGGCTTTAGGGTTGCAAGTAAATTGCTCATCTTTTCCCCCTTTGTAGCAGGCAAAGACAGAGGATTGATGGTAGCATATTTGGACAAGGACACACTTCATTTATTTATTCTTATTCTCATTCCAGACCAACTATACTTAAATCTTATTCCTAATTTACTTTTGTTTTGGTTCATCTTCAAGCGTTTTATCTAGTTAATATATCGAATGACTTATGGTCTGTAAAAGTAAATGTTTGAATTCGACTACTTGAATTCTGAAGCTCCAAACAATTTTCAGTTCAACTGCCTGTACTTAATGTTGTGTTTACTAAATGTTATCAGCAAACAACTCACAACTGACAGCTCACACCTAAAAAATGTTAAATATAACTAAAATAGTTTCATATGTCTATATACCAACTATACAAGAGCTGATATATAAGCCTGTCAATAAATATTTCTGGCATAATTACCCCCTAAGCAATCAGCCCAACAAAAACAAAATAGGTGAGCTTTCAAAACAGAATTCGACCTCTTCACATCACGGCACATCATCCCAGCCATCACACCTATTGAAAAATTAAAACTGACAAATAAGATAACCTCAGAAAATTGAGGAAGAGTATATGTAGAGTAAAATGTGATTCAATAAAATTAATGTATACTATCATGCAAAGTTACTGAAGGAATATATCGGTAAGAAGGGAATCACTTGTAATAATTATCGGGAGTCACATCATCAACCGCTATGCTCTAACGCATCAGAAGATCACTGCTTTCTCGAATTAGAACAATCTCCACAACTTCTCCTACTCTTTTCCAGCTTTCTTCCATCAACTAACCAATTATGGACAATACAGTAAAATAAACAAATCGACACAACTTTATAACTTTGTAACAATTATTCAACATATAACTTGTTGTTTCATGCATTGCAACTTCATAGTATATAGTCATCAGCTAAGTAATCATAGATATATTTGAACAATGGACTCACGTGATAACAACAACAAACTTATAGTTATAGATTAAGGACAATGAACAATATCATGCTTCTCTGGAATGAAAGACAAAGCAATAAACAATAGATCAAATGTGAGAGTCACATTTAATAATTAAAATTGCATTTCAATCTTCCAACATCCAACACAAGTTGTATAAGAAGGAATAGCAAAGACTCCTCTCTCTCGTGATTACCAAGAATTACAAACAATTAAAACCTAAGACATGACAATAATAGAGGAAATGTACCATTGGAAAATACGAACGGGTGTTCCACCATATTCTATTATAACATCACGGAATTGGATACCGGCAGCATCAACGGACGAACCGAGAGTAACCTAATTAGCAGTTTTACCGCAATTGTAAGAAAATTAGTAAGTATTTGTGCAACACAATTAATGCATACATTGTGCTTTCCAATGTGCAGCATGTTCAAATTGAAATCCATACACTACTTCCAACATCCAACAGATATCTTGGAGGATGACAAAACCTACTCTATCCATCGGATAACATAACTACTTTATTTTACAAGTATGAGACAAGAAGTAGAAACTGCCAATTAACCATGTCAATCCACAAAAAGCACGACATGAACGAAAAAATACCTCATTAACAAAAACACCTTTCAAGATATCAGGGAACTTTTCGAGTGATTTTCTCCAAAAACCCCAAGCTCGCTTCACAAAGGTTAGAAAATTCCATCCCAAGCGAAGGCCTCCTCAGCTCCCTGTATAAAAATAATAAGCATAAGATTAGCCAATGAAGTGATTTCATTCCTTTGCAAGGGCAAACAAGACAATTTTCAATGTTGCATGCATGATGGACCAATAGAGCCAATAATAGAAAAAATAACGTGAGATGCCACAAGCTTTTTATATGTTCAATCCAGGTCAAAATATTTGAGCATCATTTTACCATTTCAACAAAGAAAAACAACAACAACACAAATTGAGTATCATGAAATGTCACCAATTAGGATGAAGGAGGTACAAACGTAAATAGATTAAAATGTCAGTGTTCCATGATACCATAGGTGAAAATATCGAAAGCATAACCATGTTTTTTGAATTGTTCCCACCATGTCAAAACTGCATTGATAGTCAAGAATGGAGTGCGACTGAAATCATAGAAACATATGCCAATGACATCCCCACAGCAACAAAGTCCAAAATGGAACAAATAAAACCCACAATTAGTTGTCTATTGAAGAATCCAGCATATATTTAGGGCAATAAAATAATTTATGCTCCGAATTCAAAAAATAAACAATACACTAGTATGCATATTTGTATATATTTATACACGCTTTTGTGCGTGTTACATGCTTAGTAATTTGCACTGTCATGATTATGATCAGAATTAGAATACAAAATCGAGAGAGATAAGAAGAGATGAAAATTAGACAAGAAGAGAAGATAGATGAGAAGAGGCAGTTTAGCGGGAGAAACAGATTGTAATTGTTATTTCATTGGTTATGGAATTACTGAGGATTACAACATCTATACTCTAGTTTCTTGCAACTATATAGACATCAGTACATGCTGCCAAAATAGCCTAATTCACTCAATACCAACCATATAGAAGTAGCTAAATGGTCGGATTGGCCTTTTGGAACTAATAGACACCTTTACCTCATGTATAACTTATAGGAACATACTCACTGTAATTCATTCTATATCCAATACATGACATGCACCTAAAAGCATCTTATGAGTGAAATATTCCATAACATTATGAACATATCTAATTTAGATTACATTATTCTATACATAATATCAACTTCAAAAGATAACACACTTGGGCATCATATTTCAACGTAAAAGAAATTATTCCATCAAAAGCACACTCAAGGATCCAATAGAGCAATTATATAAAAAGTAAGGTGACAATCTAGTTATCTAATCAAATGAAAGAAAATACCCTGGTGATATTGCTAGTCGCCAGGAAAAGCTCCTGACAGTCATATTCGCCAAACTCGGAGCTACAAGATTAATCATGTTCAGGGAAATGGAAGGATTAGTAATCACGAGATAATAGAGCATAACAATATGCAATACTTTTGTTTACATAAACGTACATGCATAATGTGTAAAATAAAGACATCATAATAACTATGTGCAATGTTAACCCACCCAATATTTATTCAAAAAAAGCTCAAAACATGAGAAAAACAACTCACTCAAACAACTCCAGTCCACATAAAAAACCAAAGAAAAAGAAGAAGTGCATAATAACTAAACTTAAAGAAACAAACCCAAAGAATGTTTTTTAACATCTCAAGCACATCTGATATGTTCTTTACAGCAGCAGAAAGCAGCAAATGAATCGATATTCAAAGACAGGCATATGCTAACTTCTCTTTGTTGGAAGACCACACTACAACTCAAGGTTTTCTTGACCTAAGGTTTGGATAGATATATGAACACTTATCACATACAGAGGAGAAATTTGCAATTTAACAAACTTCTACATTTTTTGACAAGTCACGGAAGGATGATAAAAGCTTAATTTCAGGGTCTTTCCTAATTTGGGAAAACTACTTAGTCTTGAAGTGCTCATAAAAATATTAACCATGAGCAAAAATTCATCTTGTCTTTTGACCAGAAATTTAAGGAGATAACCTCATAAATTAAGCAATGTAAGAAACAAAGTAAA
>CAOJBJ011592284.1:0-10073 GCA_948291685.1 Euphorbia celastroides | reverse complement strand
TAAGCCATCATTCGATGTAATTTTAGTTGGAGTTTAAAGTAAACATTTTTCCATGATAACACTTTTTCGAACAACTTTCTCATAAACACATTTATTATCAATGATAGCACAATGCAATTTATTGTCCTAATACATGCATAGTCATTAGATATGTAAACTTTCAAAATTTTTCAAGTTGTCCATGATAAACCTTGATGATCATCTGCATTATTTAGCTTTATTTCCCTCATAATGATAATGTATTCAATTGGACGCCAGCAGAACGTGCAATGAATTTTCAAGACATGAAGACATGAAAGAGTTGCTAGAAAAGCTCGAATTTGAACTCGAATAAAGGAGAAACGATTTGAAGAGTCTATAAAACAATGTTTCGATGTGTGGGCTCGGCTTATGACATTGACATAACCATTTTCAACTTTTTCAGAAACTGAAATTACTATGTTTATTTTCATTTTTACTTTCATTTTTATATTCGTTTCGTCTCAAAAACCGAGATTTGTGTATTTGGATTCAATATAAAATGAAACCGAGTTTCTTGGGCTCGATTTAGACCAGTCACTGGAATTTCTTAATTGAAATTTGTATTGTAGACCAAGTGATGTTAGCTTCATAGGCAAGACGTCATTGCATCAATATAGCTGGTCCTTAGAGCATCCATAATGGTGTGCTTCAACAAGTGCTTCACCATTGTGTATCAAGTGCTTGAGTTGTGCTTGAGAAAAGAAGTGCTTGAGATGAAGCACTTCTTAAAGTTATGATACACAAAGCCAACCACCAATAGTTTAATGAGAGAGGTAAGATTCACAATATTTTATTGTTTAAATTAATTATTTTATGAATTTGTAAGATTTATTTAATAGTTTTACTATTAATTATATGACATGTGGGGTCTATAATATAAAATGAAGGACTTAACTCACAATGGTAAAAAAATAATGAATTAAAATGAGAGTGTTTTGAATAGTATTTGAATCACTAAATTAAATTAAGTGTTTCTGAGTTGCAAAACACTGCCTACCCACCCTGACAACATTAAATGAGGTTTGTTTTGTAGACCAACTATTATTAGCTTCATAGGCAAAAATAATTGCATTGCTAGAAAAGCGTGATTTAACCCAACAGAAGAGTCAAACAATCAATTCCACTAGTGGTTTTTGTCATTCTTAGTAGCTAGAAGTGAAGTGTAAGCGACTGATATTTCTATTTGCAGGCAGTTAATAACACTGGATGGTCTATAAGAAAGAGAAATAAAAAAGGCCATTTAAAGGGAGCAGAGGCTCATCTTTGAAATGGAGAGAAGAGGTAAAGAAGATGAAGAGTTTCCTCCTGGTTTTAGCCGCAACTCTACAACCGTTAGCTCGCCGGATAATCATGCCTCTTTGGTCAGTTTTCTCTCTTCAATTCTATGCCTTTATTTTCATGTTCGTCTGGCTCCCGATCTAACAATGAATTCAATAGGGTTTTTCTACATTTATAGTGCTCCAACTCTAGACCTGGTTTAATTGAGGGCCTTGTTTTTTAATATACATTTCCTTTCTTTTGGTTATGGGTGCTTCTTTGTCTCCTGATGAATGAATCCTATCTTTGATTGAATCTTTGTTTTTTTTTTGTATGAATCCATCTGCTTATTTGCAAATGCTTTCATGAACATTGTGGTTCATGATGTCTTTTCTTGGGATTTCGTGCTATGTTATGTATTTGCATATTTGGTCATTGCAACATAAACAGTGACGGAGCCGGGATTGGAGCTCGGGGGGACAGTCCGGCCGACCACTGTCAACCGCCGGCGAAAAATTCCGACAAAAAATTCCGACCAATATATAAATTAAATCCAAACAACTAATAAATAGAAATTGCACATTAAAAATAACATCAACAATCACAATTTCAATTTCAAAGTAAACATAAACCCTAAAATCCTAACTATTAAACAATAACAAATTAACAATCACAATAATCATAATCAATTTCAATCAACAATCACAATTTCAATTTCAATTTCAAATTAAAACAAAACTCTCAATTCCTTCCTCCCTCTACAAATTAATAAAGTTACTTACCTATTAAATGAGACGCGGATTCCGGTGAGGCGGGGCGACGGGTTGAAGGAACGGATGGGTCACGCACGGGTTGAAGGAAGGACGGGTCACGCACGGGTTAAAGGCTGCGGCGGGTTGAATTGCAAAACGACGGGGACGGGTCACACACACGGGCAGAAGGCTGCTGCTGGGTAAAATTTGGGGAATGAATTGATTTCTGCCGCAGAAAGTTTATACAGCTCATTTGTTAGTTTGATGGTTAAACGACGTCGTTTTTTATAAGTGAAATTTTAAAAAAAACGACGTCGTTTTACCAAGCGTTTTAACCCAACCCCGTTTCTTCTCCAACTCCACTCCACGCACGCACGCCGGCCGGCCAGAGAGAGCAGAGCTCTGCAATTTTCATCCGGCGGCACTGACTCCGGCCAGCTTTGCAATCTTCTCCAACTCAACTCCACGCCTTGAATTGCAATTTCCGGCCAGCTTTCGGGGAGGACGAAATTCGGATCTTACAAGATTTTCGGGGGGGGGACAAATTTCCGAATCAAGCAAGGTCGCCGGCGTTTGGGGGGGGACAACTGCTCCCGCCGGCCCCCTCCTCCCGCCGTCCCTGGGCGTGTATAAGGGTTCCGGCGTGGATTTTGGAGTTCCGGCGTTTTGGGGTGCTCGCGTGAATTTTGGGGAAGGAGATTTTTTTTTAAAATTTTTTTATGCATGTGCCACGTCTTAATATGTCATTGGACTGAATTTTTAAAATTATTACTCCTCATGTCACGTCTCTGCGAGTGGTTTACACTCTCCGTATGAGAGTGAGCGAGTCAGACAAAATGAGTAAAGTTGCACGAAAATGCTAACTTGAGGGGATGAAGTGTCATACTTGAAACTTCAGGGTGACACACGGTTTTTTATGCCAACTTAAGGAGCTGACTTATGCGTTTGGCAAAAAAAAAAAAAAAAATTAGATGTCATCCTAAACTTTCAGAATTTTCACTAGCATCTTAAATTTGGAAAAAGTGCAGTAATTTATCTCACTTATTATATCATGTGAGGATTGGAAAACAAAAAATAAAAAAAAAATTAAATTTTTGAAAACATTAAGGAAACAAACAAGTGCACTTTTATCAACTTCAAAAACTTAGTTAGAACTTTTAAAAATTCGAAATGACATCAAATCATCGTGCCTTCAGGGGATCTCAATACCTTGAGTGTTTTGTTCGAAAAAAGCTAATTAGTAGCAAAGTTGAGTTAAGTAATGAGAAAAATGGGTGGCGATAGAAGGAAAGATAGTAGCACCAAGAGCTGAAGATTGGGGAGGTTGTGATAATCGGGTTTGGCTGATGTTCGAGGGAGTAAATGGCCTCATCCTTACCGGAACCGGTACACTTGATGGTCGAGGTTCAACTTGGTGGAAGAATACGGTAATTTATTTTATTTTTATTTCAAATACATTTTTATACATTGCGCAAATAACTTACTGTTTTGTCAAGTTTTAATTGTTTCTCGTGACTTGCTAATTTGAACATCATATGTTACTGGTTTTTGTTTGAAGAAGAAAATCAGAAAAATGACATTTTTTAAAAGTAGACTCTAATTAGTAATTGATATGTGATGTTTATGCGATATTATATAATCTTTTGAGTAAAATGAACAACCAAAAGTTGTAGTGGACAATATATTATTAACCAAAATACAGGCGGATAAAGATGTATTTGTATTATTTTTTATGATACTATAGGCTTACTCTCAATTTGCTATTCAACTTGTTACAAAGCATTACTTTTATCTTTATTTTTCATCCATGTACTACATTAGCTGAATTTTCAACAAATTTGATTATTTATCGAGTGAAAACTAATATGTCAACTCAAAATTTTCTAATGCAAAGCTTTTATACTTGAACTTGATGTGCTTTACAGTCACGCTTGATATACATAAAAGAACTGTGTGCAATTAATCCAGAAATTTTTTTTATCATTTTCCTTAAGATTTTATTAAAGAGTAAACGAAATATGATTTATGTAATTCTTTATTTTCAGGAAATCATGAATAAATGCATGCGACCGCGGGTAAGAATATTTATAAGTTTGTCAAATTTCTAGAATGAAGTTCCATATTTTTCTTTTATAACTGTGAGAGAGAAATAATGAATTAAGTAATTAAATATAAAAATGCAAATAATGCAGGCACTACAATTTCAGAACTGCCAAAATGTGGAAGTACAAGGACTAGCTCATATAAACAGTCCAAGAGCACATATTGGTATAGATATGTGCCAGCTTATATCTTTTTATGGGATCAAAATCTTTGCTCCCGAAAATAGTTCCAACACTGATGGAATCCATATTGCCCATTCAACCCATATTGATATTTTCAATTCCACCATAGGAACCGGTAATTTTCATTTCCTTTGTTAATTATTATTTTAATCTCTTGAATTCATGTTTCTATCATTATTAATAATGTTGTTTATATATATAATTTGGGATATATGTAGGTGATGATTGTATTGCTATAAATGGAGGGTGCTCTTTTATCAATGTCACCCAAGTTACATGTGGACCGGGTCATGGAATCAGGTTGGTTATAAAAAAATATGGTTACTAAAAAATTTAAATTAAAATAATGAAAAAAATTAGAATATTATATAGTGTTATAGTAATATAAAAGTTGAATTTAGCATCGTTGTGTGTATTCAAGTTTGCATATTTGTTTAATTTTTTTTACTGAAGAATATAGTTTATAAAATCAAATTAGAGACAATTACAGTTTTAATTAAAGGTGGACAAACATAAAGTTATATCCCCTACATGTTGAAGAATTTGTTGTATAGTTAACAACTCTACAACATGATTCGTAGACCAAAGACAGACTATTATAAAACTAAAAACAAAATACCGGATAAAACACCAGACAAACACAGAATAACCTAAACTTGCTTTTGCAGCAAGACAAACATGTCCTAAGACAAGATTTATCGACTGTGCAACCTACTCTTCATAATCTTCAACTAATGATTTAGAAGACTTCAATCATAAATACGTGTTTGCTCCATACACCAACCAATATTAGAGATCTGAACTCTTTTACTGAATGGAGAGAGATCTGGGACGTCAACTGTGAAAGATAACCAAATATCTTGTCTAAAAGCGGCTGAAGTCCATTCCAATTGTAAATCAAGATTGAGCTATGTTGCTAAAAATCCATTATTGGAGAAGGCAATTATATAAAAAATGATAAAAGTAATAGATGCAGTTTATTCTCAGAAAAAATACTAAATATAAAGAAAAAGAACGATAGGAAAAGGAACGATTGGGAGGGAGAAAAAGCCTTGACGGACTCTTTCTCCCTCCCTAACAAATCAATTCACAAATGGAAGATAAAATCTCGAGAGGAAAATAGTTCTTGACAGCTTGGGTTTTTTAGATAGAGTTTTTTTAATTATTTGCTTAATTTATTTGTTGAATATTCAGTAATTTCAATTATGTTGAAATATAACAGTGTAGGGAGTTTAGGAGATTGTAAAGAAACGGAATTTGTGGAGGACGTCAACATTCAAAACTGCACATTTCTGAAAACCAAAAATGGTGTAAGAATCAAGACAACCCCGGTAATTATAGAAAGCAAATTATTAACACCATTAATAGTAAATTTATTATTTTATGATACTACGAAGATTTTATGTGGTGCAGGGAGGGTCTGCACATGCTAAAAGAATTTCATTTAGCGAAATCAGACTTGACGATACCAAAAATCCAATCATAATAGATCAACATTATTGCGATGGACGCAGTTGTCGAGAAAAGGTATGCAACATTGAGTTTATGGTCCATTAATTATAAGGTGAATATGTCTCATCCGTTTTATTCATTCGAATAGTTTATTGCCCTTTAATTGTTAGTTGTTTTTTTTTAATTTATAAAACGCATCAAATTATTGTTAATGTGTCGACTTTTAGTTGGTTTTAAATTTTCCAAGTTTTTTTAATTTTATTGTTCAAATCAGAAGTTAGCGTGCAACATTCAAGGGAAAATTAATGTACTTTACCATGTTTTAGAAAGTCACAAAAAAAACTTGAACAATGGGAGGGTAGTAAGATATTTGGTCCAAGTACATGAATAAAAATGCATACAGCCATGTTGTCTCACTTTTCCTACTGCTCCTTTAACTTTGAAAATATAATTGTTCTGTCTTAAATTTGGAAGAGTGCAATGGTATACTCCAAAAAATTTGCAAAAATGCATGAGTTTACCCCCGATCACCACATATTTGCTTCTAATCGATTTTGACTTTTCAAAGCCTTGATTTTCTATCTTCAACCATAAGTTTACGTCACATTCAGAGAACAAACTAGTGCACTTTTGCAAGTTTAAAGGTACCGAGAAGCACTTTAAAGGTTATAGGGGCAGTCGACTATTGGGCTATTTTCAAGGGGCTGTGGACTTTAGTTAATGAAGTGAACGAGTAAGCAAACGGTGGAGAGTAACGAGAAAATGAATGAATGCAGCAGTGGAAGTGAGTGAAATAAAATACATGGGAATAGAAGGAACATCAGCCAGCAAGCAAGCAATATCATTGGATTGTGATAAAATAGGATGCTGCAATATAGTAATGGATCATATTAATATAAGCTCGTCTAATCCAGAAAAGGATATTAACTCCTTTTGTAAAAATGTTAATGGAACTTCTTCCTCTACTATTCCCGTTGTACCTTGTCTTCAATCTACTTAACTTTATGTATTAATATAACTACTTATAGTCCCTTTTTATACTTGTTTCATTCCCATTAAATTGTTTCTACACTTTTGTTCGATTTTGTTAATATATATTCCACGAGATCACATTGTAAATCAAGTTATTTTAGAACCAAATGCTCGTGTTATCAATTTGATTTAATTTTAGAATCTCAAATGCATCTAAAGTCTTAAGCGTAAGGAGTACCTTGTTGTTCATTTGTTGGCGACAAAAGAGTTGAAACATTGGTTGTTGGTCGATAGTGTAGAATTTTAGCGCAAATAAGCGGCGGTTTTGTGATGTTGAATGCCAATGAGATAACAATGTTTTTAGATTTTTGTTTTTGGATTGATGGATTTTGAAAAATGATTGAAATCTCGTAAGATTTTGCTGGATTTTGAGGAATCTGAGATAAACCGAATTCGGTAAATTGATTTTTGCAAATTTGACTTGGAAAGATGGTAGTATTGATGGGTATTTAGAATGTAAAAATGACAATCTATTAGATATTCTTAAGGGTATTTGTTGCTAGTGTCCTTTTTTAGCACTGTTATTTACTTGTCATTTTTTCATCTTGTATGTGATTTTGTCTTCTTTTTTTTTTCTCCTTTTAATTTACTTTTGTCCCTTTTACTTATCCTTCTATTTGTTTTTTGTCTTTTGTTAATATGCAGTATACCCAGTATACCAAGGTCAGTATCTGGTAAACTGTCACCGGAAACCGCCTCCGACACCGTCCCACCTCCAGTATACCCAGGTCAGTATCCGGGATACTGTCACCGGAAACCGCCTACGACACCGCCCCGCCGCTAGTATACCCAGTATACCAAGGTCAGTATCCGAAATATTATCACCGAAAACCGCCTCCGACACCGCCCTACTGCCGCCGACGCCATTTTTTCTGGCATGTTTCCGGTGATCCTCACCGCCGCCAGATCTGGCCGTTCTCGGCCTGGATCTCGTCGTTCAGACCCGCCGCCGACTCTGCCGCTGCAGACACTATTTTTTCCAGCGCGTTTCCGGCGATCCTCGCCGCCGCCAGATCTGGCCGTTCTCGGCCTGGATCTCGCCGCAGACTCCACCGCCGGGACCGCCGCCGTTCAAACTAGAAAATGAAAATCAAAGAAAAACCATACCGATCTCGCCGGAAAATCAACGAGCAAACAATACCAGAAAATCAAACACAACGAAATGAAGGCAGATCCGGCGTTTTTCCCAGCGGCGGACGACAGTGAAGGCTGCAAGATCTGCAGTTTTCGGTTCTGGCGGCAATCTTCATCAGATCTGTGCGGCGGTGTCGGTGGTGGCGACGTCTCAAGGAGAAGGTGGCGACAGCGGCGGACAGAGAAGTTCGGACAGTGGAGGCGGCGGAGATGTTTCGTCGGTGGTGAAAAACCAGATCTGGGCGGTGGCATTGGGGGAGGCGACAGCGAGCAGCGGCGGCGGAGGGACTCCCGGCGACGGGGAGCAGCGGCGGTGGAGGGACTCCCGGTGACGGCGGAGGAGCTCGGCGGTGGAAGTGGGAGAGGAGTAAAGGACAGTACTCAAATCGCGTTTTTCGTGTTATGATTTTATGAATCACGTTTTTGCTTTTAGTTTCAGGAAATGGGCCAAAAACAAGTGGCTTTTTAAGGCTATTTGTTTATAAGCCCCTATTCTTAATATTGTATTTGGTAAAGGCGTGAAGCCGAAATACAATATTGAAATATGAATAAATATGTAAAATGCCTCTATAAATACCCCAATATAGGCCCAAACCTGAGCCCACAAAGTCCCAATTGCATCCTTTGAAATACCTCTCCCAATTCCACATCAGTCTAGGTCCAAACATTTCATCATTATCTATAATAATTTTGTTTGGAAGAAAGGATTGAAAAATCATAAAGGAAAAGAAATGAATAACAAATCAAAAATACAAAATTAAGGAAATATAAAGGAATGAGTAATATTGTGTTTGGAAAAAAACATGGTTTCATAAAGGAAAAGAAATGTAAAATTACTTAAATAGCTAGCTTTAAAAAGTATTAAAATATGTTATAATAACTTTTTAATAAATAAGAAAATTTTAATAACTACTGATATTTGGAGTCCTCTTAACCGAGACAATTAAAAAGAATATTCAACTAAAATAAGGAAAACCTAAACTGAGACAATCAAACAAAATATTCAACTAAAATAAGGAAAACCTAAGTCTCACTATATCGGGAGACAAAACAAACTTGTCAAAAATACAAGAAAAACAAAGAAAATTAAAAACTAATAATGATTCTGCAATTAGTATTTTCTTTAATATTCTCTAACATTATCGTGAATTCACAATCATAAGAACCTCGGTATGTTCCATAACATAAATCAGCTATGCAGATCTTCAATGATCTTGATTAAAAGAGATCATTTGGATAATTAAGAAAAAAGATCAACACATATCTTTGACTATATTCATATGAAGTCCAACCCAAAAAAAAATTTATTGAAGTCGTATTGTGCAACAGCGAATCTACGGTTGAAGAAGATGATCCCTCGCTGAAGCTCAATTGAATATAAGATTGTTGATTATTTCACACAAAAAAATTAAAGATCTGAAACTATAAAAGATAAGTATATGAAAAGGAGGAAGAAGAACATTCTTCTTACTCTTCAAAATGAAATTCTATCAAAAATTAAAAAAAAATAAAGAAAAGAAAAGAGCAGCTAGGGTTTTCCAAGTAATATTCTCAATATAAAAATTTTAAATATTCAAACTATATATATATATATATATATATATATATATATATATATATATATAGGTAACTTACATGGTCTTACCAATATAAAACATGTATTTCGGCTAAACACATAACCTAGCAAAACCATCTCATCCACTGACCAAACAGCTAAAAAAATTACACTCTGCACGTTCTAAATATATCATGGATATATGATGAAATATCAGGCCACCGTCGCCGTCCGGCCGAGATCCAGCCACCGTCGTCGCCCCGACCAAGCTTCATACATCCAGAATATACTCACGATATAACAGGATATATCTTATTATATCGTGGATATATCATCATATAGCCACGATATAAGAAACAGATATAACACAAATCGCGAAACAAGTAAAAAAAAAATAAGATGAACAGATCTGGTGGCGGCGAGGTAGCCTCCGACAACGAGAACGGCGACGGGACAGCAAGTGAATGGCGGAGGGACGACAAGATCTGACAGAGGGAGGGCGAGATCCGGTGCATATAAGAATTTTTTCACCGGATTTTCGAGATCCGACGATGAGATTCGGCAGAGATCTGACAGATCCGGCGA
>CAOJBJ011591008.1:0-12657 GCA_948291685.1 Euphorbia celastroides | reverse complement strand
CAAAATTTACGGGATGGAAACAATGCCACCAACCGAAAATTAAATTATTACATCTTACAAATTATTTCATAATATTACACTTATCTTGAAATTTCTCCCGCCATAACCGATCCAATTGTATTCTGTCTTATTCATGGATAAAAATGCTGCTAATCTCCCGCTAGCTCATCGCATAAAGATTGGTACGCAGAACTGCAAAGCTTGAATTTCTCCTCTGCAATAGCCTGTTCAACAACACTATGAGTTGCTTTGACATCACAATCTAGCTAAAGCCACATCAAACAAGTTTTTTCATAGTTTGAGAAACCAAACAATTGATTACACAATGCATAAACCTCTCCAATTTAACCACCTTCAAAAAATTAGGAAATGACAATGAGAGTTGGATGCTTGAAATTATAGAGGAGCTCTATAGCTTTCAGTTTAATTCAAAGTATTACAAAATACGCTAGATTGTAACTCTGCGCTTAATGCAAACAGAAACCAGTGCAGATAAAGCAAATTTATACTGAAAATAACAATAATGTTCTGCTTTGTTAAGGGGCATGAACATAAGCAATAATCCACAATCAACACTAAGCAACCATCTTGTTTCAGCTTTACACGACCAAAAACAGACTATATAGGAAAATAAAGTATTGACAAGAGGGATTTACCTTTGAAGATCCCTGGTGTCGATCTGGATGCCATTTCAGAGCACATGTTCGGTATCTGGAAGCAAAATTACACACACGATAAAAAAAACGTTTCAAAATAATTGATTCAGATAACTTATTGCCGCCATATGTTGAAAAAAATATAGATTAATGAACAGAGTTGGTTGATACTAAAATTTTACGAGTGAAATATGGAAATCTATGAGCAATCGATAGATAGATTTATTAAAAACTCACGCATTTTTAACATCTTCAAGTTTAAGAGGACCAGCAGCACTGAGCCCGAGAGCAAGCCTATGAGAAGCCGATTCTGATTCCGAATCATCGGATTCAGGTGAGGAATCATAGTCATAATCAACTCGGTATCTAAAGTTCCTAGAAGAGTAATTAGAGTAGCTAGATGAATTCCTCCATTGAGGATTCTCTTCATTTATAAAAGACCAGTAGAAGAACCGATTCCCCCCAAATGAAGATCGGAGAATTTCCTCAACATCAAAATCATCTTCACAGAACTGGAATCCTTCTGAATACACATAAATTACTAAAGTAAATTATCTCATAGATAATCCATATGATCACGCGAGATAGAAATGTAAATTTAGTATATTTAGTGAGTTCTTTATCCTTACTTTTACCCGCGCGCCAGGTTTTCTGTTTATTACCACCCCAGTTCCATCTGTTGGACCCCTTGGAATTGGAGTATTGTTTTCTGAACCACGAGGGACCTCGACTTGAGGATGGATCATCCTCTTCATTAAAACACCCCAAGTTCTGCAGTGTCGGGGGAAAATGAGAATTTATGGTGAAAAGAACTCTAATCGCAGAAAATTGAAAGAAAACATAAAAACTGTTGAGAAGAAAAAGGAAATAGACTTAATTGAAGGAAGTGAAGGATTGGAGAAAAAATATGCATCAATCCATTTTTACGTAAGACATGGAGTATGTTTATTAAGATGGAAAAACCCTTCATTAGGAGCAATCAGCAAAGCTGTATATAACAAATTTATAACATGCCAGTCAAGTCACACAAAAATAGGGTCTTTTCATGTCCTTTTCTTTTCCTCTTCTGCATCATTCAGAGTTCAACCGAATATGATCCTTTCTTCGGAGTTATCCAAGTTTTAACTCATTTATTGACTCCAAAAGGAGAGGATTTAACATTGTCACATCATCTTCACTCCGCATATATTCAAACGCCAAGTGTGCCATTATCTTTTCTATGGTTTAATAGGCTTGATTAACACATTACAAGTAGAAGAAAACTAGTTTTGTATTCCTTCGGCTTCAACTTAAAACTTTATGGATTATAAAACACTAAAAAGTTCAAATTTATTCAAACAACTGTTAGCATAGCTATCAGAATTTTACAATTTGGGATAGAATCATACGGTTCTATTCATCAAACTAATTGGAATATGGGATGAATCTATATAAACCTTAATGGTTGAGTCGGTCATGAATCCTACCATTCACAACATGCATCTCATGGCTTAGATTCAATTCACCCCAAATCGAAGGGTGAATCTCAATTCAGCTTAGTTGGTCATCGATCATATATATGATCCTTATGGAAGCAAGATAAGAAATCACCAGTCACACAAAATTTGATAAAAAAATAGGAGGATCAAAATATACTATAAAAATGAGAATTAATTCACAAAAGCTTAATATTAAAGTCTGAAAAGTTCAAAGCAAACCTCTAGTTATCAAACAATAAAAAAATGTAAGATCATAATGATTCGGTGAGATGAACAATGATTATAAAACCTGTTTTGTTAATAATTTTGTTTTGTTGAATGTGTTGAATGTTCTATAATTATAACTATGTGAACTTGAACTGAATCACAAAATTTGTATTGCAATTCTTAATTCAACAAATATGGCCAGTAATGTGCCAAAAATCATTAAAAACGAGAACAAAAACACTTCTGAAATCATACATAAACAATTGAGAAGGCAGCAGATACAGAGTAAATTGTAAATAGATTTGTTAGTTTGGTAATCATTTGTCGGGAAAAGCAAAAACTCCTTCTAAGTGCATTTCCTAGTACTTATTGAAACTCAATGTACAACTTCATCAAGCGTTTGATGGGTTCATTTAATAACCTCAAAAACCATCAATCGGACATCATTTAAACTTTAACCTCACAAGACACTGCCATTAAGGTGATCTGCTCATTGACTAATTGTAATTTAGAATACATTCACTAGTGTAAAACAATCTAGAATTTCAATGTCTGGTTTCTACCTTATGCATGAAAAGCTCCAGGAGGAAGAGAATAACCAATCGTTTATTTCTTCAAAGCATCAAAAGTTTTGATTAAATAAGAAAATCAATTTTTATGTGATTTCTATAACTCTATAAATCAAAGTTTATGAGCCTCATACTAAACTATATCATGAAGCATAATCAAATTTGCTTATAGAGCAGCATGCCTGACTACCACTTCAATATTCCCTCACTTTTCACCACTATTTTCTGTTTGGAACTGTAAAAGACAAGTAAATACGGAATTGAAAACCTTGTTCGACACATAAAATATTCTTTGAATCATAGCAATAGGAATTCAGGTATGGAAAATGATCGAAAAAGAAAATAAAAAAATTCTCAAGAGTAGTAGAAAAACATAGTCTACACCTTGGTTTCTTAATTCTTATCTATAAGTTGTTTTCATATGAGAATCAAATAATATGAGCAAAACCAATTATCTTCCAACCAAGACAAAGTCCAAGGACAAATAGGCATGACCTCTGATACAAGCATTCTTAAGAATAGATAGCCATCTGGTTCAAGCATTCAACATTGAACAACCACCAAGAAACACAGGAACCACAATTTCATGGTTCACATATTCTATATATCAACGAATTTGAACAAAACTGAGATAGTGAAGTGAAAATTGCAAATATGCAAAAGATATGAGAACTCTCTTCTTATGAAAAGATTGATTCGACATAATTACATGAGTGCAAGTGCAAATATCCATTGGCAGGATAGTGGAAGCAAAAGAATCCATTATCAAAGATAACAATTTCATCCAACTATTATGGGACTAATCAGATAAAAATAGTGAAAATCATATGACAAACAAGCAAAATCAAGATAAAAACCTGGAATAGGAACTCTGTATAAGCACTAGCATTCCGAAACAACGATTGCTTCTCCTGATATTTCTTTGACCTCCGTGAATGACCATAGGATCTCTACAAGAAAACAATTTCAATCAGCAACACAAAAGAAAAGCATTATCATTAAGCAAAGAACATTGCTTACAAAATTAACCCAATACAGCCCAGAAAAGAATATGCTGAGGAGCATTAAGTAGATGAGAGGCAAATAGCATTCCTCAAAGGCAGAAAAGATTCAATCTCACATCATTAATTAAAAAAAATCTACTTCCAAAACCAATCAGTAAGTTAGGAACATACAATAAATCGAATATAAAAGAAGAACATTCATGTTCCTTACGAATTTTCAAACAAAGGAAAACGTTTAACCACAAAATCTGCCTGATTCAGGAAAACAGAGGACATGGAAACAGAACTAATTTGCATTTCAATCAGTAATACAGACACAAACTTCTCACATCCCAGTAAAAAGGGGCGAGAGAAAGAGAAAACACGAATGGGTCAAATTCTAAAGCAATTCAAGGAAAATGTCAGACAACGCAATTTTCTTCTCGCATAACCAAAAAGATGAAATGAGCTAATCACACCAAAAACCACCAATCATCAGAATTACGAATTACCAATACAAATTTGGGAATAATACTCGTACAATGAAAGCAATGAACGATAATAGAGCAAAACGGAAGTAAAATTGCGCAATTGGAGAAAGGGTGACTAACATTATCCCAAAAATTGCGTCTTTTGCGTTCAAGGACCGGAGTTGAATGAAAAAGTGCAATCCGTAGCTGAG
Organism: Euphorbia celastroides; assembly: GCA_948291685.1. Classification (NCBI taxonomy): domain Eukaryota; kingdom Viridiplantae; phylum Streptophyta; class Magnoliopsida; order Malpighiales; family Euphorbiaceae; genus Euphorbia; species Euphorbia celastroides. Next base: position 8,082 of record CAOJBJ011591008.1, on the reverse strand, counting down.
AACAATTGCTTTGCCAACGGGGGATAAAAAGGGCAGCTCTGGCGCCGCTATTCATCGTATCAGATTCTGCAATTTACAGAAGTCGTATATTGAAGAAGGGCCGAAACGTCTAAACTAGTTTGCCCGACTTGACATTGAAGAATCGACTCGATAACTCGCTTCCAGTAACGAGTTGCAGGGTTAAAAGCAAGGGTAAATTTCGTTCGCGGCCCCTAAACTTAGCATTACCTCCCGTTTTCGGCCTCATATATAGAACCTTTTTCTAAGAATAATTCATATATAGAACTTGATTTTGTGAAATTACTTGAGAATTTTAATCCTAATGATATTACCTTACCACATAATTTAAATAAAAAGTATGAAAATATTCTAAATTTTTAAAAAATTCGGTTTCTTATGAATAATAGTACATATTGATATATATTATAACTTCATTTTGTTATGGATGAAGTATGAAGTAATAGATTGGTGGCGGCCACGATATTAAAAAAATACCCCCTCCAATATAAAATGTGTGTTCATTTAGAAAACATTTCATTTTTCCTTTTATTTATCATTTTAAAATTTTAATGTATTATTCAACCTTTTTTTCTCTTTTTTCTTTATATTAACTAGGAAAGAGGTTACTAAGAAATGAAATTATGAGAACAATAATTAAAAAGAAAGAGAAAAAGAAAGTCAAGGGATAAATTAGTTATTTTAATAGTGTAATAAATGTTTTATTGTTTTTAATAAAAATTCTAAAAAAGAAATATTTGGAACTGAAGAAAGTACTTAACTGTGTGTTTATGGATTTATAATTAATTAATAAATGTAATTCGCATACTCCTTAATCCTAGAAAAAAGGGCATATGTTTAGGAAGTTTGTGAAAATTTCGAAGTTTTCAAGAATCTTTTTATAGGCACTTCTGTTATAATTAAGAACGTTTTATTGGTATTTCTAAATGCCATAAAAGCAGAAGAAAAGAATTATTGTTCGTAAAGATACGGTTTTACACTATAAAATGCATATGGAATAGTATAGACCATAAAAATAATAAAGTAAATGAAAAATATAGAGGACGATGTAACATCTCTTTTATTTCATAAGCATTGCATACAACAAGCATATCTTATTTAAAGATTATAAACATATAAAGACATGAATTATATAAATTAATAAAATTGATATGAAAAAGCCACTTGTCAGAAATAAATGAACACCACCTATAAAAAAATTGAAATGAACATAGATATGCACTTAAATATATGTAGCATAATGTATATTTTTAACAATGTCCCATTGATGCTTTATTATTATAAATGGAACAATGTATCATTAAAAAATCTCACTGAAGAAATTATGTGAAACAAAACATTTGGTTAAGAAGAAAAATACAATGTTTACTTTCATGTTTGTGAGAGATTGAAGATCTTTAAAACGATGCATTTCAACACTAAAGACCAACTTCTTTAAAATTGTCAAAGGTAAATAGTCTAATAAATTTATGTTTTATGTTAATTATTTCAAGAACCAAATATGTTGAATACTAAATTCATGGTTCTTTTAATATGTTGTGCTATTCATGACTAGCTTTATGAATACAATAGTTGTGATATTGCCTTTATTGAATTGCTATTGTCAATTAGCTTCATAAATGGCTATTGTTTTGTTATTTTTTGTGATATTGCGCATTTTTATTTGTTTGCGACCTTTCTTCCAATTTGTAAAAGTTTTCTCAAATTCTATCATTTATTGGTTCAAAATTTCAGCTGAAGTTGATAAACAAGTTATAGTTTGTCCGCAACTCGAACTTTTAGCTACTTATTATATTTGTTATTACTGGAGCTGTACAAATAAAAAATCATGTGATTCAATTGTCATGACTCATGATGAAACTTTACATGTATGTAATTATTCTTAGAAAAGTGTTCCCAAATTAGAATTTTTTTCCTCATAAAAATGTATTTTACACTGGATTATCAAATTTGATTTTTATGAAAAAGAATTTGTCTACTCTGCAAGAAATTGATTACACGTTTTAGTAGTCAAATTTTATTGAACACATATCTCATATAAACTTATCATATACCTAATGTTTGACTGATTACCTTTATTAGATTTTTAATGTTTCATTTTTTTAATAATTAGTAAATCATCTAGATTTCAAACTCAAAACCTCCCACTAACACATTAGAAAGTGTCGATTTTTAGGGCCTGTTTAGTTTAAGAAAATGATTTCTATTTTTCTTTTTCAGTTTTCTTTTCCTTTTACATATTTTCCAAAATTTCCTTTTCCAAATGTAAAACTTGAAGTTTTCAAATCCGTTTACTTAATCTTGTTTTTCCTTATTCACAAAATTTAGGTATACAATTTTCATATTATATATATGTCTTAAACTAATGCAATCATTGATCCATTATTATATTAAATTTCTAAGGAACATGTTGACTAATTAAATGACATATTTTTATCTAAATATTACCGATCTGATTGATTTAAAAAATGGTCAAGTTAATATGACGTGAAAACTTTGAAATATATGACCAAAGTACATTGTTATAAGTGATGCACCGTAATGTGTTCATGTGTTGGTATGATTATATTTTTGCATCTAATAATACATTTTTTTAAATAATCATATGGTAGTACTACTGATCAAATTTAATTGAATTAATAGTATTTAAATCCAGTTAAAAAGAACATAGACTAACAATAAAACAAATTATTGGTATAAATTAAAATTTGACATTTAATTCAATATTGAAAAGGAAAGTTTATTTCAATATTTTATTAAAAATAACGAAAAAAACAACGGCTAATTAATGAGATAAATAAGCTATGTTTTTATTTGAGATCCCCTTTAATGGTTTTCCAAATAAAAAACGGTTAAAATGTGTTTTCCAGCATGCAGTGTTAAATTGAAAAACAAGGATAAATGCTTTTCCCTTTTCCGTTTTGGAAAAATATCCAACTGAACATCAGTTTCCGATTTTCCTTTTTTCTTGAAAAATATCACGGAAAATAGCCTTTGTTTTCCACAACTAAACAAGGCCTTAATGTTTCATTGGTGTTAGAAGTGTAGTAGATGTCTCAAACAAACGTGTTTAATGCTTAAAGTCTATTTAATACATATCTTCAGAAGTTTATAAAATGCATCGTCTTTGACAAATAAATTCTATTATAATTTCAGTGGATGTCTCGTAAAATCTATCAAACGGCTAATAATCTATTAAAGTATTTCATAAACATGTTATACACTTCTACCTCTAATAAACCTTGTAATACACATATAAAATATATCTTACAAAATTTTTTATAAATTGTAGACTGGATACATCACTTATACCTCAAAAGTTGTCTTATTTTACTTATTGCTCTTTTAAACTTTGAAATTATTCTTATTTTCCCTCAAAGTTAACCAATTTGTTCTAGAAAATTTGAACAAATGCTCTAATTTGCCTCAAAACACCACATGTAACTGATGTAAGTTTTTGATTGATTTCGATGCTTTAAGAATTTTCTCTAACAAGAAGTTGACATGTCAAATCTATGGAAAAAACTAGCACATTTGGTACAAGTTTAAAGGTCATGCTCAGGTTCACAAAATGCATTTAGTTTGAATTTTAATATAAAAATTTACTAAAAAAGTTATTAAAAGTTGGAATCTTGTTTTGATGGTGTGGCCACGTGGAAGTGATGAATGATTTTGGGGTGATACGGTATCTAGCTTAAATGTAAGACATGCTTTGATCACACACGTGTTATTGGCAACATACTCATTCTTTGCACTTGTAATTCCCATCATCACCACAGCGTTGGAATCTGGCCCCACACATTGTCAAAGCTTTCTTTTTAATCATATTGTGAGAATTTACCCCAAAGTAACGTTACTTTGTTACATTCTTGTAACATAAGGAAAATTAATTCTAAAGAAAATCATTTTGATACTATTATATAAATTATTGGAGCTGCTTTCTAATGTTACTTCAAAGTAAGGTTACTTTGTAACATTCTTGTGTGCAGGTTAAATGGGAATTGTTGAGATCCTATTTTTCTGTAAAAGTGTGCACCAATTATTCTTCTACAAAGAATATTGTTTAGGTCCTGTTTTTTAGGCTTTTTTAGAACTGAACTGAACTTAATAAAACTTATTAAAACTGAACTGGACTGAACATAATTTGACCCGCTCAAAAATAACTTTTGAGAAAAATTAAGAAAAGAAAAAGTTGTGATTAAACATAAAAGGGTCATTTTGTTAAATAATTAGGCGAAATTCTGTCATATGAAAATGAGCCAGCTGTTGGCATCACAAGAGTGACGCATCATGGGGCCAACAAATCAGATCAAAAAAAGGACGGCCAGGATCAGCCAAAACTGAATTTGAGGTCCATTTAAGATGAATTTCATTTGAGGCTCGTTTCATTTGCTTCTATAATAAGAAGGCGGGTACCTTAACTAACGCATAGCCACTCTCACACCATAACAAAACAAAGCTCTCCTTCCTTCTGCACAAAAATTCACTTCTCTTCTCCCCTTCTCTTCTGCATTTGCGAATTTTTCCGGTATGTATTCTTATCTATCCTTTTTGTTCTATTGAAATCGTATCTGTTTTTTTTTTTTTGTCAAAATCGTGAATGGTGCGGGATTCAGCTGTAATGTAATTTTTGTCCTCTTTTTTCGCAATGTGATATCATGTTTGATTGTTCGTGATATGATTTCGACTGAGGAATTGCGTTTTAGATGATTCAGATTCATGATGTTGCATTTGCATCGTGTAACGGTATAGTTTCATTTAAAAGTAATGCCAGATGATTCACTGTTGAGTATGGTTTCATTAATCTGGAGAATGATTAGAGGATTGCGAATTTCGCATCATTTCCATCCTGCTTCAAAATGTGGCTTCGAGTTGTGTTTTGCGCTCAGAATATTGTTGCGTTATTTGATTGATGTGAAATTTGATTGTATCTGGTAGGCTTTAAGAAATGGCTGATGGTGAGGATGTTCAACCTCTCGTCTGTGACAATGGAACTGGAATGGTCAAGGTAATCATTCATTCTCCTATATTTTCTTCTTCGATCTCAGATCATGAGGTTCTTGTTCATGAACTGATTGTGATTGTGATTAATTATGAACCATCAGGCTGGCTTTGCTGGAGATGATGCTCCAAGGGCTGTGTTCCCTAGCATTGTAGGCCGCCCTCGTCACACCGGTGTGATGGTTGGTATGGGCCAAAAAGATGCCTATGTTGGTGACGAGGCTCAATCAAAGAGAGGTATTTTGACTCTGAAATACCCTATCGAGCACGGCATTGTTAGCAATTGGGATGACATGGAGAAAATCTGGCATCACACCTTCTACAATGAGCTCCGTGTTGCTCCTGAAGAGCACCCGGTTCTCCTCACTGAAGCCCCTCTTAATCCTAAGGCTAATCGTGAGAAAATGACACAAATTATGTTTGAGACCTTCAATACTCCTGCCATGTATGTTGCTATCCAGGCTGTCCTTTCCCTCTATGCCAGCGGTCGTACCACAGGTGAGCCATATTTTCTCTTACCTCAAGCTTCTTTTTGAATTTGAGCGATCTGATACTTTTGTTGATCAATGTGGATCATCAGGTATTGTTTTGGACTCTGGAGATGGCGTGAGCCACACTGTCCCCATCTATGAAGGCTATGCCCTCCCACACGCCATCCTTCGTCTTGACCTGGCAGGGCGAGATCTAACCGATGCCCTCATGAAAATCTTGACCGAGCGTGGCTACTCTTTCACCACAACTGCAGAGCGGGAAATAGTGAGGGACATGAAAGAGAAGCTAGCCTACATCGCTCTCGACTATGAGCAAGAGCTCGAGACAGCAAAGACCGGCTCACCTGTGGAAAAGACCTATGAGCTCCCCGACGGTCAAGTCATCACCATCGGGGCTGAGCGGTTCCGCTGCCCAGAAGTCCTGTTCCAGCCATCCATGATTGGAATGGAAGCTGCCGGCATACACGAGACCACTTACAACTCGATCATGAAGTGTGATGTTGATATTAGGAAGGATCTCTATGGCAACATTGTCCTTAGTGGTGGGACTACTATGTTTCCTGGTATTGCTGATAGGATGAGTAAAGAGATCACAGCTTTGGCCCCCAGCAGCATGAAGATTAAGGTTGTGGCACCCCCTGAAAGGAAGTACAGTGTCTGGATTGGCGGGTCCATTTTGGCCTCTCTCAGCACTTTCCAGCAGGTACATTATCTCAATTTCAAGTTCATATTAGTCACATTGATAACATTCAATTCTGTTGGTCTTTTGATTGTATTTTTGTGAGTGCAGATGTGGATTGCAAAGGCAGAATATGACGAGTCGGGACCATCAATTGTTCACAGGAAGTGCTTCTAATCAAGAAAAGCAAAAGGCACTTCCTTTTTTCGTGTTTCTTTTCGTTGCAGAAAAGCTTCTGATCAAAGTGGTTTCAAAATGTTCTTTACTTTACTCCTACTTTTTCTTACTTTATCTTAAGCTTTACTCTGTTAATCTGGACAGCCAGGATTGAGAGTGGGCGATTTTATTTTCAGATTGATTTTTTCATTTGTTATATTGTAGAGGATTTTTCTATTGTTACTGAATTGGATTGGGTTAATCTCACGGTTCGTTGCATTATTATTTGTTTAAGAATTGATTAATTAAATAAAGTGTTATACTACATGTGATCGCACCGCAGTAAGAGATATATTAATTACTTCAGTCTTTATAAGAAGACACATGTTTTACTTTTGTTATACTCTTAAGAGTAAACTAGAAAGAGTTCTAATAGACAGATTTGAAATGAACACAGAGATTTATTGAAAAAATGAACTTATCATGTATGAAATGTACAACCCTGAGTGTGTATACAACAAAATGCACAAATTTGCAGCCTTTCCCTCTCTTTTGAGGATTCCAATCTCATCATTTACTCGATGGTCCAGCTTTATCAGTGCCAGAACTCGACGGTCCAGTTTTGTTGGTGCCAGAACTTGAAGGTCCAGCTTCAGCTGGGAAACCTCGTACAGACAGCACAGGCACTGAACTACTTCCACTGAGCATGTCATGTTGTATGAAGATAACAGCCACTGTTATATCATCATGATAGTTTCTTCTGTTCCCTTTATCCTTCCCCTTCAGCTCAGTGTAACTTATCTTTGACTTCCTTGCTGCTGCTTTCATCGCCTTAATCACCAGCCTTCTCGCTATCCCCTGAGATAAAAAAAACACAAGTACACCAAATGAGGGACTCGAAGCTCAAAGACAGAGCAATCACATACACTAGTTTTTACAATAACACATACGGCGTGAGGATGTCTCTGCACAGTTTCAACTGCTGCTTGGTTGGAAATGTGATCCCAAAGTCCATCAGATGCAAATATCAGAAACCGATCAGTTGGACTCAATGCTCTGAAATAGACTTCAGGCTCTGCTGTAAGGACAGCACAAGTAATGGGCTCTGGAGGATGGAACCGAGGATAGGCAGGACCGAGAGCAAGCTCTGGATACTTTAAGTATGCATCCCCTATGCTTCTAGATACCTAATATCAATTCACCATAACAACAACTCGATAAACGAGCAAATACAGTTGGAAATCGATCATTGGCTATCCTATCATTCCATATACGCATGAGCATTCATAGTTCACCAAATTTCAGCAAATGATTAATAGTGTTTAATATCATCCAAAGGCATAGGCAAACTTGAACTTAATTCTGGCCTAAAACCATTACATTGTATACCACTAAGTACCAGCTTATCAGAGAAGAGAGTCCATGCCCGGTTCTTCATGATAACCGGATTTGGAGAACTAGCCATAGAACTAAGAAACAAAAGAACGAAGACACACTTCCTTTGAAGTGCAATAGAAACATCAACATACAATATGCCTTGATAGTTTTTAAGAATATCTTCCAGTATTAAGCAATTTTTTTATACCGACGCTATCATTGAATATTTTGTAGAGACTTTTTGACCAATATACAAAACTAATCCAGAAAAGCATAAGGAAAGCGAAAAAAGATATCAAATTAGTAAAAGAAAAGTTTATCAATAACAGGCCCTGACAAGATAACCAAATAAGAAATCAA
>CAOJBJ011589682.1:0-10142 GCA_948291685.1 Euphorbia celastroides | reverse complement strand
GAGCAAAGGTCAGTGAGGTCAAACAATCTTCATTTTGGCTATTTTCCAACCATATTTGTCAAAGTAATTTATATGAAGTCAGCTAATTTCTTGCTCCAAGCTAAGCAGCATGTTTAGAATAATCATCTTGAATACATATGTCTAGATTGTCAAGAGACCAAACATCATATCTTATTGAATGTTAAGACATTTAAGTTTTGATGTGGTGGTTTCCTGTAGATACTGAGATGGAAAACTGTGAAGAAGAAAGATCGATCTTGAAACGAAGACTTTCAGCATCAGCTATTGAAATTGAGAAACAGGTAAATGCCAATATGCAGTGAATTTTCTGTAGATGTGAAATGAGTTTGGTTTTATTCTGTGTCATTTTTTGCAGAGAATGAAATGCTTCCCTTGATTTTATGATGGTCCGCATTATAGCACGATCATGTAAGTTATGGGGCTCATATGTTGTTCATGAAAAGTAGAAGCAATGCTTTACTATTTTTGAGAGGTTACTATGAAGGAAAAATCAAATGGTGGCCATTAGCATGAACCTCTTTACTAACTGATAGTGATATCCTGGGTTTGTCTCAACTACTAAAAGCTGAAAGAGAATCCATGTATAACAAGCTTGACTGGACATAATTACTCAGTCAATTTGTGGGGTGTGGGATTGTAAAAGTTTGTGATATGGTTGAAAGGTAGCAACTTCCAGAAATTTGTGGTGCTTCTTGTATCGAGAAATAATTTAGAATTTTTTCTGTATATTTTAAAGTATCTCTAAAATGATTTAAACTTTATTGGATGCTAGTCTTATGACGGCTTCTTTCTAAATCTTGATGGACTTAACGCTTTTGAATGCTGCATTCACTTGATGAAACTTTAGCCATTTTATCTGATTTAGCTGGATGTACGGTTTTTCCTTCGAATGCTTGGTGTATGTTAGGGATGACAATGGGCCAGATCTAGACTGTATCTGGATATATCAACTTAGATCTATTGCTATATATATTAAGATTCAAATTCACTGGATTTTGATGTTGATGTTCATATCCAAATCCAATGAATATAAATCTAAAATGGATCTTAAATCTTAAATGAACATATGAACATTTTCGAGCCCTTTTAGAATTGTTTTTTGAATTTTTTTGTACTGAATTTATTTTATTTATTTTTTAGATTTTCTACAATTTTTTGAAAATTTTTCATTTTTTGCGAAACCGGATTCCGAAAAGTTATATCACATTTTCGGGCCCTTTTAAAAACTTTTTAAAAAATTTTCTCGTACCAAATTTATTTTCTTTATTTTTCAAATTTTATATAGTTTTTCGAGAATTTTTTTTTTTTGAAAATGAACCCTAAAACATAATTTAGTTTAAATGGATCTTTGATAGGATTTGGATTCAATCCATATCCTTTTAATTGGACCTGGATCAAGTTCATATCCAATAAATCTTACCTATAATGGATTTAGATCATGTGTTAATGAATATGATATGAAGATATGAATAGGATGCTAGATCCATTGCCATTCCTAGTGCATGTGAGAGAAAATCAGGGAAATAACATCTTTGAGAAATCTAAACTAAACGGAAGCTAACACGGCATTCAAGAGAACAATCTAGAGCACTTTTTGCAAATTGAGAAGCTATTGTGCGAGTCATCACATTAGAAAGCTGAACCGTAATTGAAAGCTGAAAAATTTCCAGATTTGAAGTAGACAAAGGAGTCAGATGAAATGAAAACATTGAAGCTTAGGGTGGTGGGATAAATTCATGTAACCGATGAAACCTAACATGAAACTTAACCCAAACTAGCTAGTTCCAACAATTTGCTAAAAACATCCACCTTACGTACAAAGTCCAATATAGCAATGCCAATACGGCATTCATAACCACATGATGGTGATCAGGTGCAGCGAACCACGGTTTGGAGACAATAATTGTGACTACCTTCCAGTAACCGTTTTATTCGTCTTGTCTAACTGTTTTCACCTTACTTATCATAATTTAACTACAAGTATTTGCAGTCCTACTTAAAAAACATGACATGTGCTGTCTGCATCAAGTGTAAAAATAGGACAAACGCATAAATGCATCTCTGAAGTTGGCATTTTTCGTCCCATGCACCATCCAAGTTTGAAAAGGTCATATTACCCTTTCAAGTTGGTAAAAATAGATCAATTACCCCCTCCATGCCACGTGCCATGGAGCATATCATTAATTTGCATAAAAAACTTAATCGTTGAACTGGCCAGTTCTGGTCATATGGAGCATAGAAAATTGAAATGAGAATCATATGTTGATATGCATGATTGTTTAGCTAATTAGATGAAAAATGAAATTGATAGCGCAAGTCCATTAGACAAGTTATAGAACCGAATGGTCTTTTATCCACAATGTATGAAATACATTGATGTGGGTACATTAAGAATCATAGGTGAAACATTTAGTGTGTTGGAAGCAGGTTCATTAATGTGTGGGAGCAGGGGCACATGATGTAGGAAATTTATTTTGTGGGCAATTCCATTTACTTGCAAAATTACTCGAAGTTACTTTTATAAAGTTTTGACCGAACAATAGATTTTGGCTTTGAATAACTTCTTCACTATAATTTATTAAAAACTTATTCATTAGCTTTACCTGAAATATTCTCCTTTCTAAAAAAAGCTTGAAAATAGAGTTTTAGAAAAAAAGTAGTGTGAAAAAACAAATCAATTAACTATCGTGGTTTCAGTCATTTTTTTCGATGATTTTGAAAAAATGTGATCTATCTAAAGCAGGGAACACACCACATGCATCACAAACGTTAGACAGTTGAAGGAGTTAGTTGTTTTGGTCCTTTGCTTTACTTGCATAGATTCATAGAACTTTTGTTGCGTGAATCAATTGAGAAATTAATTAATTCATGTGATCGAGGTTAGATTTTTCTGGTTTAGAAAATAATGCTCAACCAACACATCAAACATATTTTTCTTATCCATTTCAATTAGGCGAATTGGAGCTTTGAAAGTGACATCTCTTTTATCTTTTGTTTCAAATAAAAGTGCTAATTCTTTTCATTTTGGGGACATATGACCTCGTAAAATACAAGACAAAACATCTTCCATTTAAGGTGTTCTTTGTTTTCTCTCATTTGTTTTTTAAGAGATGTGTAAAAAACATTTCGTATAGTGCATTTCGTTAACGCAGATGAGTGCTTCAGAATAAGGATGCATTAAATGGGGGGAAATAGCAAAATGGGAACAATTCCACATGTCTTATTGTGAAATTGCTACACATGCAAATAATTTTACATGTCGGGTCTGTTTATGGACTTTGACTTTAATTGCATGAGACATTAAATCACATGGATGTTTTCATGAATAATATTAAGGTGGAGGTTATGGTGACTTTGTTTTTTTCTTATTTTGTCACCATCACCATTAGATTAGATTTCATCTCACTAATCCAATGGTGATAAAGGACAAAGCAAGTTTAACTTTGAAAAAAACAAAATTAATGTAGAACATACCTCAAAATAAATACACTGAAGCATTTTCTGTTCTACAAGACTAATCAATAGCATATTATTGGAATAAAAAAATCATTGACTGACTTGAAAATGTGAGGTTTAAATTAATTCTAATGATGTCTTTCATTACACTTGGTGGAGAGTGAAAAGTTGCCATGAAATTGTATTCATACGTGACTAAAAGATGTGAAATTTTGTAAATTTTTTGAGAAACTCGCCAAATACAGTTAGATGTGTGATTTAAGTTGGATCTAGATTTAATCGAAACAAAGTTCCAGCAAATCAAATGGAGAATAAAAAAATGTACGAATAAATATTTTACAGCTATATAAGAAGAAAAAGTACGGTTTGCAGCTATCCTATAACGTGTTTATGATTTGGCTGTGAATCAGCACTGAGGTTTTCTTCTGAGCATTACTAATTCCAGATTTATTTTGCAGCTTTAGTCATAATATTCTATGAAATTCCATTTTCGACATGAAGAATCTAAACCAATTTTTTAATCCAATTCAAGATTCTATTATATATTCTTATAGCTGTACATAATTAATTTAGATCCAAAAAGTACAAAGTACTTGTAATTGTTGATTATATAGCGTACCCACGTTTTTTTTACACCCAGCGCAGATTTTAAGCCATTTTCTTTTCCTAACCTCAATATGATGTTGCCTTGAAAAGACACTCTCACTTGTCACAATAATCTCAAATTGGCTCCTCCTAGTCACTAGAAATTGTTTTCAGCAAGACCTTTGATTTTAAATATTGCTCTATTAGATGTTATACTATACCCTAATGTTATTTGTTTTTGATAAAATAACCATTACATCCACTAAACAACTCATCTAATGGTGGAGAATGACTAATTACACACAGGAATGGATCTCTCGAAATTTCTTGTTTTCAATCATGTCCCTTTATAATTTTTTTATATATTTAAATATGAATTTGCAAGCGAGAATCATCTTAATACTATAACCAAAATTACCAAATTATATATATATATATATACCTTGGATTCCATTTGATTGAATACGATGGGGATTCGTTGTGTTGCGACAGTAGGCAAGTATTGATGAGAAACCCTAAATAAATAAATAACAGATAAATGAATAAACAATTCTAACTGAGATCCACAGGCTCTTGCATTTATACAGCCATAACAATTAAATTATAAATAATTTTTTGATTGTATATAAGTGATGACTTATGACAAGAAACTGAATTTTTTTAATTATCTTCAATTCATTTATCATATAATATCTAGAGGAATATCAGACCTCTGAAGAAACCGTCAGCTGCATTTGGCTCCATTGTAGATATGCCATATCTTTGGGCCTTCGATTCTCTCTCCCTAAAATTATATGATCAATGATTAATACCGGAAAAATGATAAAATAGACTTTAAGTTTGATGATTGATACATACATTTGTAACAAAAAAGTTCGTTGCAAAATTCATGATCAATAAATATTAAACTGTCTGATGTGAATTTTGTGACATACTTTGAGCTGCTGCTGCAACAACAACATTCGAATTGTTGTTTTCTTTCTAATAATATGTCATCCACAAACTAAGCTAATAAATTAAGGGTAACATGTAAGATTTGAATTTCAGTATTTGTTTGCACCACAATACAAGTCTTTTCTTCTATTGTATATTGAAGTTTCAGCAACAAGTATACAAATGAGATCTTGACATCTTTAGCTGTAATTATGAGTTATGTTATGATTTAAACAGACTAAATTTTATTTGATTTTAATGGAATTCGTGTTACAATTTTTATGAGTATTGTCTTAACACTTCCTCACACGCAAATTAATGTTTCAAAGCGTGTAAAATATAAAATTACCGTATGATTTATTTGAATTTGTTCAACAATAGTAACTGTTTAATTCAAACATCAAACCCCAACGTTGCGAGTCTGACACATTGGATACCATGTCATTTATCTATAACTTTCAGCTGGAGGTGAAAGGATGAGGTGGGGTCATCATTTAAAAAGAACATTGAAATAGCTATGAAATAAAAAAAACATTGTGTGAACAGTATGAAATGGTAGGTTGGATAGTGAATCTAGGCACCAAATGGTGGAAGCAAGAAAAGGAAGATACGTAATGTAAAAGAATTTTCAATCTCGCGCGAGACATTCATGGGTCGTATTGGGGCATTTTTACTAAATTCAAAGGACTATGAGGAAAAATTAAAAGTTCAAGGTAATAATTAATTACTTACAACAAATAGATGTGGCTTCTGATTTGTTTGAATAATTAATTAAATCTTGAAAATGTTAGATTTTAAATCCAAAATCTCCCGCCTATTCATTGGAAGATGTTTTTATTTGGTTATAAATATAAGACCAGATAATAATTAAGGTCTTATAAGCCATTTATCAAGGATATTAGTGGTTGGGATTGTTAGTAACTTTTTTTTCGAATTAAATAGCTAAAATGGTTGGAAAAGAGTCACCGAATACACACATTAATCATGCAGTGATAGGGATGGGTACGTACATAGAATGTGGATTTGTTTGAGTTTGACATTACACCATGCTCCTACAGTACAACGTCCATCTATTAGCTTAGCTGTAATTAAGGTTTCGTAACCCTTCAATTCTTGTAGTATATTGCAACCTACGTAACTATTTTTCTTGTATATTCGGCCATTTAAATTCAAGATTTTACGCGTGTGGATAAAGTTTTTCACTTTTTAACCACGAATTACAACCATTAACATTTGCTAAATGTCGAAAGAGTACAACTAAGGCGTGACAATTTCACGTACTTCAAACACTATAAGAACAAGTATTTACGTGTGCTACCAAATTGGTTTGCGATACGAACTTAGATATTTAGCTCTCATTGAAATCTAACGCAATCATTTCTAGGAAAAATGATATCATTCTTAAATTCGGACCAATTAAGCTTAAAATCAAACTAAGTACATTTTTTTTTGGTAATTCCTACTCAACAATATTTTTGATAAAAAGTGGGTCCAATGACATCACAAATAAATGATGAGTCTAACGAGTGAGATAAAAATGAAGTAATTGATTAGGGACTTAGGGTGTTAAACAAACCATTCGGCCGGCTTTACATTACATGAACCCATCCAACATATGTTTTGACACTTATACATCCAACTACACTTTTAAATTTATTCTTATTTTAAAGTTTTTCCAGTAAATAACAAATCATGGAAATGTAGTTTTGACAGTTTCCATTTTATTGATATGAATGAGCAAAATGTGTAATTCAAAATTAAACATTACATGAAAACTATGTAAGACTAATTTTTGGAGACATCAACTGTAGCAGTAATATTAAACAAGCCTTAAAGAGGTATGAAAAGAAGCGAAGTAATTCATCAACATTATTATTATTATTATTATTATTATTATATGAGCTCAATAATGTTGGAGGTACATTCAAATTTTGTTACCATAATAAATGTCATAATTCGAATTTAAAAATATTTAAAAGGCACATAACAAGTCAAAGGAAAGTTGCATAGAATCCTCAGTATAAGAAATCAAACGGCTTGGAAAGAAATGGAATTTACTCACAAACTCAACTAAATCATATAATCACTGTACTGGCAATTAGTTGTACACTCACATACTTGAGTTAACCTTATTCTAACCTTTTCCTACCTTTTTTTATAATTACGCCGACAAACTGACTTCTAGACCAGGAATCTCGCCGGGAAAAAATTACATATCTATCAAACTTATAGTCTCACATGTGGACCGTCCTTTTTTTACATTATCAATAACATTAACACTCTTAATCAATCAAATAATTAATTGATTCACACTAATTTAAAATCAAGTAATTTATGGTGTAAACGAAAACCTCGTTATTCCCATATCTATCATATCCATGTCAGGCGAGGATAAAATAAAAAACAAGGAAAGTTGCTACTTGAAAACGAGTTCTTATGCCCAAAAAATGCGTCTTTTGTTTAGCTAAGAACCGCTTTCTAATTATTATATTTTTTTCCCAGTACTGTTTAATCTTGGACCAGATTTTGTCCTGGAAATTATAAAAAAGAACATATAGTCAAAGATAGGCTCATTTCTCTGAATTGGGTTGGGTGAAACTGAAGAGCACCCCCACGAGAACGCACGTGCCGATGCAATGTCGTTAGTGAAAATAGAGAAAACAATGATCATGGAGTTCTTTTAAATTATTTTATTATTTATAGGGTTTTGTTCATATTTAATTATTTATTTTTTATTTAAGTCAGTCAAAAATGTCAAGCCTCCCATTCCACGATACAGAACAGAAGTTGGGTTTGGATACTTGCTCTTTATGGCACTTGCCCTATTTGCCCACTCCCAAACAAAACTATATCTGTGCCTTGTTGCAATTTTCAAATTCATCCACACATTTACATTTATCTTAACACTTTAATTAAATCCAAGTTTTTAATTGTCAAACCCCTTTGTTATTTGGTGAATTTAGGTCTTGCTTTTGTTTATATTTGAATAAGAGGTTTTAATTTGGTGTTGAAAAATTCTCCTAAAATTGAAGACAAAATGGAAGTATAAAATAAGAAAAATATAACATGGGGTTGCATAGTGAGAGTGACAGAAAGAGGGGTCTTGTAGTAGGGTAATTAAGAAGCAGATTACCCTAAACCCACTTGGACACTAACCCCAATTTGGGGACAAATAGAGAACGACAGTATGGCGTATCTCTCTTAAACCCTATTTAATAACTCCCATGCATCTTCATCTCTATCTCCCCTCTTTTCTTTTTATATAAATACACACTTCAACTTCCCCCCATTCTCTCATATTCATTTTCATATCCATTCTTACTTGTTTACCTTTATTTTCTTACACCCAACCCATAACTTTTTCATCACTTCATCTTCTGACAATTAAGTTCATTTTATATACACATTTAACTATGTCTAGCCGGAGGTCCCGTTCCACACAATCAGGAGTTTCAAGAATTTCTGATGATCAGATCATCGATCTGGTCTCCAAATTGCAACAACTTGTCCCTGAGATTCGTCGTAGGCGTTCTGACAAGGTACATATTTTTTTTGTGTAATGAGGGAGATATTCAAAATGTAGATACTTAATGTAATTAAGTTGAGTTAGGCATGCATTTTATTCTTTTATTTCCCTAATTTAGTTTGGATTCAAAAATATTTTGTGTGGACGTTGATTGATTTATGTAGATAAGTCATGTTTTCACAACCTCATTTATTTTTCACGTTGTGCATCTACCAAAAACAACTTGATGAGGTGTGGGACTCCTTTGTTCCCTTCCTACATAAATTTTCAAATAATAATAATAGTAATGTACATCAACACCAAACGCATAAATTAATTACTTATAGTTAGTTAGTTATCAAACGGAAACATTAAAACATTAGTCATTAGTCCTGTCCTTGAGGGTCTATCAAAATAATATTCTCGGTTCTTACAGTTGAGAGTTAGTGAAGGGTGCAGAGATATTTCCCTTTTCCTCGCACTCAATTTATTAAAAAACATTAATTTGATGTTTGGACAGGTGTCAGCTTCAAAAGTGTTGCAAGAGACTTGCAACTATATAAGAAACTTGCAGAGAGAGGTGGATGATCTTAGTGACCGTTTAGCTGAGCTGTTGGCTTCAACTGATTTCGACAGTGCTCAAGCATCCGTCATTAGGAGTTTGCTTATGGATTAATTATGTTCAACTTTTTTCCTTAATTTCCCTTAACTAGTTCTTAATTATTGTATTTATATGCTATATAAATGATATGTATGTATCTATCTAGGGTTTTGATCAGTAGGCCAGCTGAGGTTTACTAACATGGGCTATTGTTGTTAGCTCCATTTTTATTTTTATTTTTATTATATGATGTAAGATTTAAAATGCAGTTATGATCAATAATAGCTTCAATAATATGAGCCTCCCAATTAGAGTTACTTACTATGTTCCGGATTTTCATCGATTTTTTATTTGTTTCGCCTTGAATCCGGATATATTTTTTAGCCCCGAACTCACATATTTCTACTTTTACATTGCATTTATCGAAATCAATCGATTTTCTCTTCAAGTTTGTATGTAGTATCTTATTAGTCTCCTTGATTTGGATGAACCAAACAACATAATCACTTTCACTCTACTCTACACGTAATAAGCTGAAAGCCATCACGCCAGCAATGAAAAAGTAAATCGGTGCACTTATGCTAAAAAACATTTGATAACAAAGATATGTTCATTGTCTCTTGATTTAATCAGTATGTGAAATTAACTTATATAGCAAGTCATAGAGGATACAAGTGTTAAGATGTCATTAAATAGAAAACTAAAGTGTTAAGAGGGTTAATTGGAAGTGAAATGAAATCCCAGATGAATGGGAGCATATCAGCATAATCAGGAGTGGACCCAAAACGAGAAAACGGTCCATGCTATGAAGGGGACGGTCGATAAGGCACGTGACTTTTACCCCACACAAAATACATCAAAATTTAAAAGCAAGATATCAGAATCTCACAAGTTGAGGTATAAATGGTAAGAGAGTAATATTGGTGAAGGCATTTAAGTACAGTACCTTTCTGAATGTTGTGACCATGGAACATGATCCATTCTACCTTGTCTATTCCATCGCTCTTCCTGTTTTAATGCCTTGATTTTTTTGCCCTATCC
>CAOJBJ011588686.1:0-11911 GCA_948291685.1 Euphorbia celastroides | reverse complement strand
AATTTCAAAGTCACATTCCAAAGAAGAAATTAGTGAGAAGAAAGATAGAATATTGTAAGAAGTAATTCTTTTTGTTTTCGACTTGATTAATTCAAACTTATATAGTAAGTTTATTTTGAATAATTTTATATATAAACTTTTAAGAGACTGAATTTCGAACCCAGGATCTCTCAATTCTGTATTGGAAGGTGTAACAATTGAGCTAACACTCAATTAGTAACTTTTTTTTTTTAAATTGTCTCATATGGGCTTACATTAAATAGAAAGGAAAATCCTCACCCCATCCCGGATGTGGTTCAAACCTGGAATCTTTAGAGTCCACAAGCTCCACCTTAACCACTAAGCTAAGGCTTTAACCACTAACACCCAATTAGTATAGTAAGTTATTTATACGAAAAATATTGACTCTTTGCAAACAACACGACTATTCATGAACCAACATGAGACTTGAAAGCTTAAACACCAAATTGAATGACAAACTAGATATTCAACAATTTGTAGCGATGTAATATGCCCTTTATTAAACGTGTTGGCCCATGTTTTATCCATCTCGGTTCATTTTTTTTTAGTAATAAGGAGCCATTTTATCCAAATTGTTAATTTTAGAGCTTAAACCCACAACCTCACACTTGTTGGATTTCCTAATAAGTATGGTGGTCACTAGAGTAAGTCTAGTAGTCCATCTCGGTTCAATTTAATCACAAATAAAACGCATTTACGTCTTTGAAATTTTATGAATCCATATTTATACTTCCCAATCAATTCAGATAATAATTTGTGTTTTTTGCAATATTATCCAAAACTTGTCATTTTATGGCTTTAGAAAAATTATGTGTAAATATAACGCAACTCATTTAGAAGATTTTAGAGTCTACTAAATCAATTTATTTCCTACATATTTAATTATGAGATAGCTACAAATTCATATTATACCTTTCATCTAATCTCATGTATTCGTTCCTGCAAACTGATTGGCAGCACCGCAATGAAGAATTAAGCATTCCCAATGGTATTAAACCGAGACAAGGTGGGTGATGCTAATGCTCAGCGTTTTAGAATAATTTTAACATGTGAAAACAAATATATAACGTTTCCAATATCTTGGAAAAATTGATGAAACCAACGGCGAAATATGAAAATATAGGAAAGGCTTCTTTAAGCCTTCTTCCTGATAGTTTTTTTTATAAAAAAATCCTTCTTACTGTTATCCATTCATGTTTGGCCCATTTTTTCATATTATAACAAGATTTGTGTGATTTTATACATAAGATTATAACAAGTACTAAACTGAATTGAAATTCATTGAATAAGTACTGAATTCAACTGAATTGATAAGTACTAAACTGAAGTGAACTGAACGAAAATAAATTCATAAGAAGAGAGCCTATGAGTTGAATTGCCGCCTATCCCACAGTTCAATGTGACGTCGTCTAGCCTTGCCTACGGATTGTGTATTGAAATAGGTGGCTAGCCTGCAAGATTATTATAAACTAGTGATATAATAAGCTGCACAATTGTCATTTAAACCAAAAGGAATTTTACATAATTAGGCGTAATGAGGATTATGCATATACAGGTATTTATGTAAATGTAAGCCGTAGCGATATTTTTGTAATTAAAGGCAAAACTGCCTAACAGCTCTTACCTCTCTTTTCTCCCCTTTTATAACGTTTGTAACAGGAAATTAGGTTAAGTTTTTTGCTTAAGCTGAATATCATATTCCTCTCTCGATTCTTGTAATGCATTCAAAGTTTATCAATGATATGACGATTTCTTCTTTTCTCATTGATTCAATTCTTGATTCGATAACATTGTGATGGTATTAGAGCTTTATCTCTGAGTTTCGTAAGCTTTCGCAGAATTTCAGTTTTCTTGCGATTGTTGTTGATAATGGCGCCGAAGATCGATGAGAATAGTCCGTACTACATAAGTTCAGGTGAAAATCCTTCTCTAGTGTTAGTTACTCCTTTGCTTGATAAGAATAACTATCACACTTGGGCTAGATCTATGAAAATGGCGTTAATCTCGAAGAATAAGTATGAATTTGTTGACGGTTCTTTAGAGAAACCTGCTTCTAGTGATGCTTTGTTCAGTTTTTGGTGGAGATGAAACAATCTTGTTCTTTCTTAGATTATTAGATCACTTACTCCTTCAATTGCGCAAAGTGTTATGAACTATCAATCTGCTAGTGCTTTGTGGAACAGCTTGAAAGAACGTTTTAGTCAGTCTGATGCTTATAGACTAGCAGATTTAAAAGGAGAGATCTATTATGTAGTTCAAGGGAATAGATCTATAATAGAATATTTTACTTTTATGCAAAATCTTTGGGATGAGTATATAGAATTAAGTCCGCTATCTGTCTGTACTTGTGATGGTTGTTCTTGTGGTTTAGCAGCTGCTGTTAGGAAAACACATGAGACGAATCAGATTATAAGTTTTTTTGAGAGGATTGAACAAGTCTTGTGGAGCTGTTAAGTCGCAGATAATGTTCATGGAGCCTCTTCCTTCCATGAATAAGGTTTTCTCATTGTTGTTGCAATTTGAGAATCAGTTTGTTTTAGAGGACAAGACTTTGGATATCTCTCAAGATGTAGCTGCTGCCTTTACACAGAGTTTTAGCAACAAGCCAAGGGGTTCTGTGTCAGGTAACAAAGTTACAGGGAATAACAATTTTGGAGCTAATGATAATCAAGGTTTTGGTAGAGGCACTAAGAAAGGAAAATGTGAATTCTGCAATGGGAATCACCATGTCAGTACTTGCTAGAAGAAGTACCCTCACCTGAAACCTAAATTCCATAAGGAAAATATGGTGGTTAATGATGAAGGAGTTGTAACTGAAACTAAGAATGAGTATGCTGCAGAAGATAATGGTAAAGAAGGTTTTACTCAGGTTCAACTTGCACAATTGGCTCGTATGTTTCAGCAACAACAGCAGAAGCAAAAGGAGGAGTCAAAGGCATATGTAGCTTCTGTCAAGCATATTTCTGAAGTCAGTTCAAGTCAGAATCAGATTGTTAATGCTTGTTCTGCTACTCCTTCAGGTATTTTACAAACTTCAGCTAATAAACTTTGGTTCATTAATACAGGAGCTACTTGTCATGTTTCTAGTTCTATTGATTGTTTTTAGAATATTAGGGAGATTAATAATTGGAGTGTTATTCTGCCTAATAATCTGAAGTTAAATGCTACTCATATAGGTGATGTTTATCTCACTAAAGATTTAGTTCTTTATGAGGTTCTTTTTGTGCCATCTTTCAAGTATAATTTGATTTCTGTTACCAAGCTTACTAGTACTCTAAAATGTGAACTTGTTTTCTTTTCTGATTAGTGTGTGATACAGGATGCTATGATCAAGAGGAAGATTGGTTTAGCTAGAGCACATAATGACCTTTAGTGTAATTGGATAGACTAACATTAATGCATTTGTGATATGTTATCGAATAAGTAATGGTGAGTGTGAAGTACACACTTGTTCGAAAATTATTGCGGGAGTTTGAGGATAGTACCTCAAAATAAAGGTTTAAGATGCAAAAAGATTCCATGGAATGTTTAGTGTTGAATAACATTTGAAGTTGGTAAGGTTTTGTGAAGTTTTAAGTGAGATATGAAGGAAAAATTGGGTCACGATCTCGACTTAATGTGTTTGCTGCTATGTTCTGTTGAACATGAAATCACGACCACGACCGGTTATATTTTCAACCAGAATGTTTTGAACATAGATTCACGAGCGCGACTCAATTTTCGGGACCGTGACAGGTTTGAATCTCAGAAATATCACTGAAAAGTCATGTCTTTTGTATAAGAATTAACTTAAAAGACATACCCCTTCATTAAAAGACACATCTTTTCGGTATTTTGGCTGTAAATAGCCTTGAATTCGTACATTGTATGTAGAAATGAGAAGAGGAGACAACTTGTGTTTGTTCAAATTTTCTCTGTTCGGTTCTAAGTTCTCACAACATTCAACATCAGAATTCTTCCATCATTCTCTGATTTAATCCCGTTGAACTTTCGCATTAGAACCCCAAAAAAGTTTCAATCTGAAAGTGACTACACAACTTCAGAAATTTCCAGGCATTCTTCTCTAGTGTTTGTCTTCTTCAAGCAATTCCTTTGATGGTCATCCTCATCTTCGATTTGGTGATCATCTTCAAAGGCCAAATTTTCTAACATTTTGGCAAAAAAATAAAAAATAAAAATTCAGAAACAACAGACGGTCTTTAGTAAAAGGTAATGTTTTTTTTATTCTGGATGGAAGGTAACGGTTTATTTTTTTTAAAGTCTTTTTTCGCATTAAAAAAATATCAATGAGATCAATAAATGTAAAAAACTGTACAAGTTTATATTAGGTATCGAGCACAGTTTTTCCATTATCCGTGTCAACTATATATTCATGTTTTTAATAATTAGTAAATCCTTGAAGAGGTTGGGTTTTGAACCCAAGACCTCCCACCAACACATTGGAAGATGTACCACTTGACCAAAGGCCAATTGGTATCAACTATATATTCATTATATACATTACTTCGTATTGGTTGTTATACACATTATGTAACATTAGAAAAACGGTATACAATAAGATATGTCACGGTTACAAATGCAAAAGTCATCAGCTTGCACAACCTGACAACAAATCACATGTGCATGTAAATTAACGTGATGAAGTCTCTAACTGTAAATTGTGTAAACATGAAGCTTTTTTTTCGGAATCATAATATTTTTAAGGATTTAGATTCCTTTAAAAGTATTACTTCCGAAACACTCGAAGCACTAATGAACGGGGAAATTAAAATTAAATAACAGATCAGTCTTATATTATTTCTTGCCACAATTCAAACTACCACAATCAGAAGCTGTCAAAAACATTTTCCACCCTGAAATGTCTCTTAACATAATCTTTCAAACCCCATATAAATTCCTCCGATAACCAAACATTAAAAGCACTAATCCAAATAGGATTAATCCTGACAATAACTCAGACACACCTAGACTAATACCACGACAGCTACGAACAATTAATTGCATTTTCTTACTAGAAAACCGAAAGACAACAATACGATACATGATAAGTTTTAGAGCATACATTCTCAACAAATACATATATAACATGGCAAGGAACACAGTTTTCATGCCAATTCTGTGATCATAATACGATAACAACCGAATTCTACTTTTTAGTTCAAGGCCCTAGGCGATATGGACCGTCTCCCATGTAATGGCCATCCATGTAAAGTGCTGCATTTTGCTGATGAATACCATCCATCACCATGAATTGCATATCTTCAGACGGTTTCCAATGCCTTTTCCTTTGGTTTATGAACCAATTGTTTATCTGCTTTTGGTCCAATCCAGTTGATTCTGCCAATGCTACTTTCTCTGTCTCCTGTTTATTTACCAAAATGAATTAATTTTTGTTTTCTTAAGCAAGATTATGACTAAGAAACGACGCGAGTGGTGTAATTTACCGAGGGATAGGGCCATTTGTAGTGTAACTCCCACCAGCTGAGTAGCTTCTGCCTTGCATCTTTTGGTAGTTTTCCTTTCTTCTTCTTCTTTGAGAGTTCTTGCTTAAGACTGCTTAAATAGCCACTGTATTTCTTCAGTAAATGATTCTTTAATTCCCGGTCTTCTGCCCTTGGATCGATCTCTGGTAGTTCTGTTTCTCCTCCACTGTTCTCTTGTTCATCTTCTGATGATCCTACTCCTTCTGACCTCTCATCTGCAAAATTTTCGGTTTGATTTTGCTTAGAATTTGCAAACTGTAACACAATAGCACATAGTTCCTGAAGTTTCACCTATGACACTACACATTTTCCTTCAAGTCATGCATTATCACCAACTAAAATCAATATTTATCAACCAAAACATTCAACTACATATTCATTCTTTCTAACAAGATATGTTATATTTCAAAACAAGAAGACATTGTAGTAAAATTATATTAATGCAAATGATCCTTACTTTGTGTTTACAAAGTTAATATAACTTCACATTTGATCATAATAGGATCAATATTATGAAGTTTGATCAACTAAATTTGTAGAGCCCCAAATTTATCTATACCAACAACACATACTATTCTTTTCAGCAAACTTTTCACTACATTGTATAAGTTGTATGCAAAGAGCGTAGCATAAAAAGGAAACTCAAACATAGGGTTTGCCTGGTATCTCAAAGTCCTCAAAATATTTCCAAATGCTTAATTTTCAACCAAAAATTAAGCCTTAGGCCTTGTTTGATGCATAGTTCTCCATTAATCATTGAAGTATGGTATGCTACAGTGTGGTCTAGTATGATATGGTTTATCTATAACTAAGAGAACCATGGAACCAAACAAGAGATGGTATGGTTTGGTTTTGTTCTTGAAAAATATAAGGGGAAATCATGGATAACCACAAAATGCATGGTTTACAAAAATTAGAGTTAATCATGAGAAAACCATACCATTAAAGAAAACCATGGAACCATATAAGATGATTTCAAAAAGAGACCATATTATATCATACTAGACCGTGAAAAACCATAAATCCAAACAAAACCATAATTCCGCACCAGAAATTTGTATATCGGAAGTTGAAAAAAGCTTTATGGCACTTAATATTTTTCTAGCAAATTCATTTTGAGCATTTTCATACAATAATATAAACAACTCAGTGAAGTGTTTTCAAAGGACAATACTCATTTTGCATACCAAAAATCCATTAACAAAGCATAGTGTCTTAGACATAATTGCAAAAAAAAAATTAAAAAGGAAACAGATACCAAAACAAATACAGCACTAAGGAAAAGGCAACCAATGATTGAAACTGAGAACAAGAACTTCCATTAAATGCATAATTAACATGAAGAAACAAAACTGATGACAGCTTAGAGTAATAATGGGGACAGTTATAATGGGAGCCAGCAAATAATTTGGCAGGTAAGAACTGGAAGTAAATTAAAGTTCCTTTTCCTTATGTCATTCAAACCACTGTGGTTCACTTAGTTAAACAGAAGTCAATACAGAGATAATATTAAAGGAACCCATGTTAACTAACAGTGGCTCAACCTTTGCCGCCATAGTGATAACATCCACTGTGATTTAACAACGTCAAAAATTGCTAAAAATACAACTGAAACAGTTGCCCAGATCATAGGTAGAGCAGGTGTTCAAGAGTAAACCCCTATCCAATTGAAAGACCAAGTAGCAAAAAAGATCAAAATCTTAATTGACCTAATTGACCCTTCTTCAATTGAAACAAAATAACTTAGCTAGTGTTCAATCATTCACAGAGCTAACACTTATATACACATCAAACTGACTCAGCATAACCAGTACTAGAAATTAATACAGCAAATCCCTTGATTAATTGAATATACAAGGCAGGAGCAATAACTTTTAAACACACAAATCGGAACAAAAATTGCAATGCAAACGAAAATGAACACCAAAAAGCCTCTAAATCTAACACAAATTCAGGTTTCCCCCGGGAAACAAAAATGGAAAACATAAGCACATATATGCAAAACAAATTAACTCGCATTTAAGCCTTCAAATGAACAAGTACCTTCAGAATAACAAGTTCATTAGCATCAAAGTAGCTCAAAATACCAGATTAACCAGACATTTCTTGGACAAATTGGTTTCCACTTGGAAGAAGAAATAAAAAGGAAGATAGATTGTGGAGACAATATATCACATTAATCTATAATGTAGAAAACAATAACGCACAAAGAATTAAATAAAATTAATCACTGAGAAAGGCCGTACAGGCTACAAGGGGTAGCACTGATTCGAACAGCATCCTAGGTTACTCAAACAAATTTTTTATACACAAAATAATCAAAAGAAAATGCAAATTGGTGAAACGAAGAAAACAATAATTAAAATATAGCTCAAGGTATGTATATGCATAGAGTACAGTAGAGTATAGTATAGTACATTCCCCTTTAGACCTAGCAACAGAATCAAGATTTTTTCCAGACAGTAGAATAAAGCACCTAGATTTTGGTAACAAAATAACCCTAAAATCTATGATTTTGTCCCATTATATCCCCCCATCTCAACGTGTAATCTGATTATTGTTTAAGCCGATTAAGTGCGCTTTGTCTTTGTATAATTAAATACTAATAGTAATTAGGATCGTGATTAGGGTTTGGTAAACAAATCTAAATTAATCTGCCAATTATTGGAAGGCGTAATGACGGTCAAAGCAAAATGTTAAACTGCAGAAATTCAGTACTGGACAATTGAACTGACTACCAGTTTCTGCACTGTACCAGTCACCTCAAATTTTAAAAAAAACCCATTTCTGCAGAAAAATCTCTAGCTATTGGATTCTTCTGCTCCTTTGCATACTACACTTTGAAAATTTAATATTTCCTTGAAACTTCCATCCTCAGTTTCTCCATTACCATCAGTAACTTTGTTTCAGCAGAAAATTTGAGTTATAATATGAGAAATATCTAAAAGAAAATAATTATAAAGAAAAGTACCAGAATTGAAGATCCGGAGGGGACCGTTGCAGATCATGTTAAGCTGAGTTTCGATTCTTCGCATGAAATCCATGGCTTCTTGAATCGGTCTAGCGAGTTCCTCTCGGTATTTCATCAGCATATCACAGTACGCCTCCTGCATATTAATCAAATCTAGATTATTACCTAAAGAAGAAAAAAATTAGCTGAAACCAAATGCTACCGAAATGAACGCTGGAAATTCTTTTATATCATCACCATGAACTGATCTAGCTCTGGGTCTTTTGCGATATCTCTCGAATTGATTGAAGATCGTTGTTTCGATTCGAACTCCTGCCTTGCAGCTGCTAGCCTGGCTACTATTTCAGGCGGAGCTCCGACCTATAAACAAGAAAATTTGATCAAACTAACACTGAATTAGTTACTTTGGTATTTATTTATGTTAAATTGTAATTACCTTTTGACAATCCATGTAGGCTTCCAGGAGATTGGAGTACTGAGGATGAGCTGTGATTTTAGCTTTGATAGCTTCAACTTCATTAGAGCTTTCATTGTTCACATGGTGATGATGATTAAAAGGGTAGTGAAATTTGTGAGCAAGTTGAGAAGTGAAAGCTTCGGTCTTTACAGTAGGATGAGTTTGATCAGATTGGAAACACTCAGCGGATTGATTTAGATGAAAAGGGCTTAAACCCATAGATGCGCTGGTTGCAGTTGTAGGTGTTGTTCTTCCATATGGAGATGAATTAGCAAGAACTGATGATGAATTGTAAAGAAAGTTCCACCTTGGTGTTGAGTTCCCATTCATTTGATTGTAATCCTCCATCTGATATCTTGTTGGTAAATCAACCAAAACCCTTTATTAAAACCCTAAAGTGTGAGCAGAAACCCTAGACAAGTTCCATCTTAACCGAACTCATGTAAGCCCCAAAAAAACCCAGCAAACTTGATTTTAAAGGGTTGGTTTGAGATCAAAGATGCAGCAAACACCGTAGAATTGGGAGTGGGAATAGGTGAAAGACTGATAAATAGGGTTTAAGTGAAGTTGCAGTGAGATTTTGACATTGAGGGGAAAAAAGAAGGGAGAAAGAGAGAAAAAATAAGGAGGGGATGAAGGAGCTTACATGGAAGAGGGGAGAAGAAGGAGAGGATTATAGAGGAAAATGTGCAGAGAGAGGGCTTCGTTGCTTGGGTGGGTGACAAGACTTTCTTGGTTGATAGAAAAAGAATAATTTGAAAATTATAAAGGCAAATTAGCCCAAGAGATAAGGCTACTTGGCCATTTCATTTTTCCTTTTTAACTTTTTCCTCTCCTGCTGGTTGCTTTATATTTAGGATTAACTTTAAAAACCATCTTGACTTTGCACGTTTTTCCTAAAACATTTTTAAAGTTTTTTTTCTCAAAAGTATCTTTGAAGTTTTGAACCGTTATCAAAAACATCGTTTTTCATCCATGGACATTTAAATGCTGACGTGACAAAGGATAAAAGGTCAAATTCCATTATTTTAACCTAAATACTCATTAAACCTAATAACTAAACTCAAATACCCAAATATCAACCCTAACCCAAACCCACAAAAACCTAACCCAAATCCTATTACCATCGGCGTCGTCGTCGGAAATTCGCGATTCCGACGACGACGCTAAAAAACTCACCAAAAACTCGACGGCGCTAAAAAAACTTGTCGGAAACTCACCGTCGCTTTCAACCAAATCTAAAAACGACATCTCGTCGTCGTCGTCGTCGAAATTTCCGGCCGAATCTCATATTTCATTCATCCCTCTCTTCCTTCTCTGTTTCTAAGTCACCTGTGTCGGGTTTCACCGACAATTTCGGTGCCGGAATCGCGATTGGGTTTGAGATCTGTCGGGTTTCGTGATTTTCAGATCTGATTTCAACGTCGGCCGGGTTGAGACGAGCAGGATTTGACGGGGAGAGAGAAACGAAAATCGAGACGGCGATGAGATTTGACAATGAAACGGCAGTGAGATTTGGATGACGAAAAAACGGTGAGATTGTTCGGAAAAACAACGGCGACAACAGGTTGATTTTTCCGGTCATTTTATTTTCTGGGAGAGAGAAAACGACAATGAAATAGAGACTGCGTCGATGATGATGTTGAAGTCAGCGCTTTCCGGCGACTTTGTCGATGACGACGCTGGTGGGATGGGTGGGATGTGTTAGGGTTAGGTTTTCACTTGGGTTGATGGGTATTGGGGTTTAGGGTAATGAGTAAATGGGTTTTTAGGATTAACAAATAGGATTGGACAAATTTGTCCCTTGCCACATCAACACTTAACTGCTTTTGAATGGAAAATTGTGTTTTTGATAACGGTTCAAAACTTCAGGGGTGCTTTTGAGAAATAAAAACCTCAAGAATGTTTTAAGGAAAACGTGAAACCTCAAGAATGATTTTTAAAGTTAATTCTTATATTTATTACTAGTATTTAACCGTTCTTATACAAACTTGTTATAGTTTAATTTTAATTGTATTTCTGGTGTGCAAACGAGCACATATTTAAGCTTGTCTTGATTTGAAAATAAAAGTCACTGATGTAGGCTCGGTTCAAAGCTCGTCAAAATTAAAAAAATTTATAATTTGTTTCGAGTTTACAAGTTTAGGAGTTCAAATGAGTTGTATTTATACAGTTGATTTCTTGTCCATATTTTCTAAATATATATTTTTAAATAAATTAAAGTTAATATGTGCATAAAATAAATAACTCAAAAAAAAACTGAGAGATAGCTTGTGCATAGAAAAAAAAACTAACTATTTTTATATTCAATAATTAGGTGAAGTATTTTTAGGAGTGAGAGAATAAAGATATACCGTCTACTTTTGAAAAATTTATTAACTTTTTTTATTTTTAATATTCATAAGTAAAACTTACGGAAGGTCCACTGTCTTAAAATTATTAAAGAATGAAAAAATAAAAGTTCAAAAAATTATTAAAACTTGCTGACGAGCTTTTACATTGAACTTTAAAAATTATTCTTTACTCGATAATATATCACCAGTCGATCTCAAAGTTGAGTTGAGTATCACCAAATCATGTGTGAACTTTCCTACTAAATTTGAAATTGTATCCACTAATTCTAATTTATCTTTCTTTTTGGTAGAAATTTCAACTATCTTATAGCAAAAAGAAACCAATTGAAAAGGAACTGCATAAATAATACAAAAAGTCATGTAAAATAATAATGTCACAAGTTATATTAAATGACCAGCGGTACTAGCATTTATATTTTTTTTTCCATTTCTTGGCGATCTTGCACGTATATTCTATTCCTTAAGGCACATAAGGCACGCCTCAGTTCCAAATTCTGTGATGCCTTCAGCATCTGTAGCAGCTAGTAGAGCTAGATTTAGGATATCTAGTGAAAGCTATTTGCAAGCTTCATAACTGATGCACTTAAATTTGCATCTGTCCCTTCTTCTATTTACTTCTCTGTAT
>CAOJBJ011588246.1:0-11157 GCA_948291685.1 Euphorbia celastroides | reverse complement strand
GAGTAGTGATTGGTACCTTTTTTTATATTTTTTATTCGATTTTTTTTATGTATCACTTTTTCTCTTTTACAAATTTAAACGTTCTAAAATTATGAAACGAAAGACATGATATGAAACACTAAATTAAGTGTACCAAACTTTTATTTATCCTTTTAATATTTCAAATCTTCTCACTATCTCTCCGAGGACATTTCAAAAAAATATTTTAAATTGTCTCCTGATAATATTTTGTTCTCAAAAAAATGTTTGTTTTGTAAATAAAAACAAACGAATTGTGCGTGTTTTACAATTTCTTGAACTACAAATATTAAAATGTTGGGACTTAGTAAAAAAACTTAGTTTTGTTTGTAGTAGCAGACTCGAGTCTCACTTTACATACCCATGAATATGAGGGAAGACGAGCTGAGTCTTTTGTTTTAACCAATCTTCAAACAAAATTATTTCGACTATAGTAAAATTCATTGCTATTGGCAACCATAGTCCGTGGTAA
The DNA here is from genome assembly GCA_948291685.1 of Euphorbia celastroides. Lineage (NCBI taxonomy): Eukaryota > Viridiplantae > Streptophyta > Magnoliopsida > Malpighiales > Euphorbiaceae > Euphorbia > Euphorbia celastroides. Next base: position 10,667 of record CAOJBJ011588246.1, on the reverse strand, counting down.
ATATTACGGTAACTAAGCCAATAATTTTTTTGATATATATGAAGTTAGCTAGACAAAACATATGTATTTTTCATATTTAAGTAGTAGAATAAACATATATATTTATTTGTAAATGAGATTTGACTTACTAATTAATATCTAGTTAAGTAGTACATCAACTATTATGGATGAATCCTAATTCTTAAAAAAAGATTTGACTTTTGAATGCAAAATAAAAAATATTATTTTTCTGAATATTAGTTGATGCATCATGTTAACGTGATCAAAATTCACATTTGCAAAGCTATAGTTATAGTTAATATACGATTATTTTTTTTATTAAGATAATTTGTGTGGAGAGCCATATGCAAGATATAACATACTTATTTAAATGCGAAATTATAGCTGCATTAATTAATAACTCAAATGAAAAATAAAAGCATTTAACAGACATAATCATAATGTCTACTTTTTCTTTTGCTAAATTCATTATTCCACCCTTCATCAACTTTATACTCTTTACCTCTTATCAATCAAAAGGCATAGTGCTAATTAATATCATTTTCATTTAAACGTTTAAGGCAGCTTACTTTAGATGGTTGAATTCAGTAGCCATTTAACAACTATTTCAGTTGATGTATTATATTTTCTCCCCCACAAATAATAATTCCGAGTGTTTAGTTTTGAGTATATAAATACAATAGTAATAATATGTATACAAATTAGACCAAATAAACAAATTGAATTCCAGCCAAACCGTGATTTTCGGAAATTTGCAAATATGCCCACTATTGTACTCAATATAATTTTGATATTGATAATCAAATTAGGCGAATGTGTCTTAATTTATCTTATTTCATTAATCAATGCAATCATATAGAGAGAGACATACAGCACAATAGACATTATTTTCACTAATATATGTAACTTAACTTTAGTTTATTTTTGTATTTGTCATATTTATTTGGTGCTTTTAATTTTGGTATTTTTTACTTTTTAAAATATTCTATGTTTTCAGTCTGCGAATTATGTTATAGAGTTGTTAGCTAATCAATAGATTCTTCGACATATATTATTGCTTCGAATTTTTTCAGATTTGATTGGAGTTGTAATTGTCTCTGATTTGATTTTATAGGCTATATTCTTCGGTTAAAAAAATATAACCTACACGAACATATTCTTTATGGAAAAGTCACTAATTTTCCGTTCAAACTCTTTATTCACCAATGTAAATGTGTTAGAGTTTTGTAACTGTAACTAGTGAATATAAGTAGCATTATTAGATTATGTTGAAACCCTTCATACAAGTAAAATGTGTCTTTCGATCAAGCGGTCCTAACTCTAGCAATGTAACTTTTGGGTTATAATAAAAACTTAAAAGCAATGTCACATACAATTAATGTATCAAGAGCTCAATATGATCATCAGAAAGAGACACCGAAATTAGAAAAAGAGACCGATGTTATTCTATCATTAACGATTGCAAGAATTATATTAGAGTCGAGTTGATGATAATTTCCAATTCACAATGAGATTTCTCATATCGATAAAACGGCCCGACTTGAATGAATACCTTTAGAAGAATACATAAATGATGCCAACCCTAGCCACAAAAAGGATGAAAAGAAAGGTATAGTTGAACAACTAAAGTCGCAAACGCTCCTTTCTTTACCCTAAAGAGCCCTACACTCCAACTCCCACTATTAAAGTAAAAGTGAAGAGACCCTATTATCTTATTATTGTGACATTTGATTATTCACCTATTTTAACATTTTCATAGCCTATTGTCTTATTATCATGACATTTGATTATTCAACCTTATTTTAACATTTTCATTCCGTGTGGGGAAACAACACTTGAGTCTGAGTGTTCCTTTTTTTAATATTTAACAAATTATTGAAGAAACTGAGTTTCAAACTCAAGACCTTCCATCTTCATATTAGGTCTCGACCCGTGGACCAATTACTTGTAAATAGAGTCACTTATCGGTGATTTCATCACTCGCATAAAATTAGGGTTGTGCATTTGGTGGAATTAAACTGAATCAAATCGATGAAACCGAACTTATGGACTTTTCTCGTAATTTTTACCGAATCGTACCAGATTTACAATAAACATTGAACCGAACAGTACCGAAAACCAATTTTTAATTAAAAAATTATTGAACTGAATCAAATTAAAATTTACATCTCGGCATGTTCGGTTCAGTATTTTGCTTTGGCCATATAAATGCGGCAAAATATTTTTTACCAAGATGAACCGAGCCGAACCGAAAATCAAATTTTAATTAATTAAAGTTACCGAATTGAACCAAACTAATCTTAAAACCGAATCAAATTGTATAATTCGGTTCAGTCTGGTTGAGTATTTCGATTTAACCAGAATTATGCACATCCCTACATAAAACCTTCTGCTTTTTAGTGGGTAAAATGTATTTTATCATGTTTGTTAATCTGGTTCCGCCATTGTCACATAAATAGGAGCGTATCAAGACAAAAAGAAAACACAAAAGGGAAATACTTTTTTTCTTGTTTCCATTTCTTTTTCTCCTTAGTTACCAAATTGGACGTTTAATGGCTTCTCCTCGTCATTTATTGTCTTTATAAACAAACCATTTTCTCCCCTTTTCATAATTTCATAAACAAAATTGCAATCTTTGTTTTCCTTTCATCAATGTTGCTCAGAAACTCCATCTTTTCCACCAAAAAATTCTTCAAAAAAACCCTAAACACTGTCAAATCTTTATTTTCCGGTGAGCCTACTTATAGCCGAATACCGAAAACCTCTCCCAACAACAACCAAACCCGAGTTGACATGATCAAGAGCCGAGAACTCCATAATTTCTATGGCGAATTTACCGATCGATGGGATCAAACCCGAAAATCAAACAAGAAAAGGATAATGCCGCCGCCGGACGCCGTCAATCAAGGGAAGGATGAAATAGAAAATTGTGGGGGCGATTATGAAAAGAATTGGAAAGAAAAGGGGTCACGTTATAATACGGGAAGAATGAGGAGGGACGAAATTGCAAGGAAATTGAAGGAAATAGAGAGAATGGATAAAAACAATGTGGAACACGTGCTGGATATCGAAGAAGTGATTCATTATTATTCAAGGTTAACTTGCCCTGCTTATATTGATATTGTTGATAAGTTTTTAATTGATATGTATGCTGAAATTTCTTCTCAATTTATTTCTAACTAGCTTGTGAATTTTCTTAATTTTAGTGATTTCTGATTGTATTTGTTAATTGATTTTGTAATTTGTTAATATTTTTTATAAATAAAAAATAATGTATTTGGGAACTTTCCTCCCATTGATTTGGCTTATACATGAGAAGGGAATATATGGAGATTCGAGGAAACTGGAGTCGTTTTTTTTTTTTGCTGCTTTCGTTTACATATTTACAGTGTGTTTGGAATCTAAAAGAAATTCAATTCATTCTATGTTGAAGAGTTGTATTTTTTCGATATAAAATGAATTGAACTCTTATTAGAATTTGGTTTTCATTTGGTGGTACTAAAAGTCCAAACTTTAGTTTGTAATGTTAAGATTGCTTATTCAAAAGAACATATTTTAAAAGCTTCTAATTTGGCTATGAAAGTTTACTTCCCACAACAATCTCTTACTTGTAATTCTTTTAAGAAAATGGACGTGTACTTTTTTATTTGATTCAAAATCATTTGGAAAGACCTTTTTATTTGACATGTAACTTTGAAGTAATATGTTTTATTTTCTTTCGTTCATAAACTAGACCATACTAATATATTCTTTCTAGCTAATAATATATTACTAACTTGGGGGATGAGCTTGTTAGAGCATCTTTAATAGATAGTGGGGACTATGGTTATGTGTCATATGAAATAGACTAGAATATTAATAACATTTCCATAGTCTTAAAAATAGACAATGCGATTTCAAAAATATGCTACACTAGTTAGTCCATTGATCTAGAGATTTATAATTAAATAATAACAATAAAAAAGATTTTACCAATAGAAATAGTTTCTTATAAAAGTGTAATTAAATAATAATAAATTTGATGACATGAGTTTCTACTTGGTTATCTAGATGTAAAAGATCAAATGGATTATAGTCTACATTAATTATGTCAAATAACCATAGAAAGAGAAAATAGACAACCTGGTGTAACAATATTTTTTACTTCATAGTCTATTCTTGCTTATATGTCAAGACTATGGCAAGACTAGACAATCTAATACGGATGCTCTTAGCCTGTAGTTATGAGATCCCTCCAAGCTCACCCTAAACGTGCCAAGGTCCGATTAGTTATGAGATCGACTCGATTATGCTGTTAAACCCAAGTTCAATCTTGTGTAGTATAGCAACAAAGTAAAATAGATACATGACTATACATTTATAATATACATTCCAATATAAAATTGAAAATTTTTCTAACCCAATAATATTTTGAAAATATTATATGTTAAATGTCAATTGATTAATTTTCTTTTAATTTGTTTGCAATTTTTGGAAAAATCATAAATGTAACTAATTTTTAGTAGTATATATTTTAATTTTTAAAATAATATGGACTAAACTTGGGTAATCATATGTAAGACCTGATCCAGCCCAAGCCCACTTCTTATTGCAAGTGTGAACCATTTAGGCTAAACATTTTGTCCAATTAATTAAGGAAAAATAAGTTTCAATTCAAAAAATGGACTTCATAATTTCCTATGAAATTTCACTAGTCTGAATGGCTTAAATCCGATTGATATCACCAAAAAAACCCGAATAAGAGAAATATGTATGAATCTGAAAATTAATGCTATAATCTATTAGGGTCAAATATGTTTTAATGTTCTTAATGTTTTATTATAACTTCAATAACACTATAAAATCAAATATTATGCCTTTTCCAATTCCTACATCTAGTACTTATAGTAATTCATTGCAAATGCATATGTAACCCCAAATTATTACCTGAAGTATTTATGTAGTTATTAATTTTCAACTAGTGTCTATATGTATTGCGTGCATAAGAATTTTTTTTATCACTTGTGGTATTTCCTTAATCTTTTTTGTATAATTTTATAACTCAGAGATACCTAACTATGAGTTTTTTTCATGTAATGGAATACACGTTTCATTCCATTTTTTTCTTCTCCATTTTTTGAATCGAATAACACCACGATTCAATGAAAAGTTCAACTAATATAAAGTAGCCGGCCCACTGGGCTGATTTTATTGCCTTAGCAGGCCCAATAGTCCAGACCCATTACATCTTGTTTTGTCTGCTCTTGCACTTCTTTATACAAACCTTAGACTTTCATACTATTTCTTTTTTATCATTATTGTTTTCTAGAAGTTTCAATTAAACCTGACTTGATGATGAATAAGTAACGAAAATTGTGGTTTGATTTATGAAGTAAAAATTTCGGGTTATATATGTTAACAGTTGTATAAGATATTCCACATTGTCTGGTGATGAGCATAAATGGTCATTATTTTGATGAAATAACCTTAACATTTCAAGATACATTTTACGGTTACATGTGGGTGTTTAACTGGTTGTTATTTGTTCCGATTAAAATATCTTTTGAATTCTGATGCAAGTATAACTTAAAAATCTTTTTGGTGTCTGGCCTATTGAAATTATCTATTTAGTGCTTAAGCTATTCACTTTTTAACTTTTTGGTGTTTACTTATCCAATTTATACATAAATAGTGCACAACCTATCATTTTTAGTACATTAATTAGATCCATCTAAGAGTACTGAAAAAACGTGAATTTTGAATACAAAATCTTGTAGTATGAAAAATGTTCTGCTAACAATGCGTGGATTTGTTGATCCTTTATAAGTCCTTTAGTCGGCCGACAAAAATTAGACATGTTGAATACCAAATAGTTCAATTTAAATAGTTTGGTACTAAATAGGCAATTTCAATATGGAAGATTCGAAAAGGGCATTTTAGATATTGAACAAGCACCGAAAAAATATTTATTTCGTTATTTGTTATTGTTGGTTTTTGTATCTCGAACAATAAAAAACAATTATTTAATAATCGTGCTCAAATACTTAGAATTTTCTTAGTGGTTTGCAAAAGAAGCAACTATTGGATAGGATGTGAAATGAACAAAAGTTGTTGCTTTTGGTGCATAGCATAGTTCTCTAGCGAAGCAAAAGGAAGAAGAATCTTGAAGATTCCTTTGGGAAGGATACAAATTCCACAACAAAGGTGACCAAAATGTGGGAGTAAAATAAAGTGTTCCCTTTATGCAATCATATCCCTTCAAAGATATTTTGCTTCTATCGTGAAAAATGCATATAAAGTAATCATCTTTTTAATTTTAAATTGAGTGTTAACGATAATGTTTAAGAGTATTTCGAGCCCGGTTCAGAATAATTTCCATTGCGAAATATCTAAGCTCTTCTCGACAACATCTAGGCATAATGTAAAAATATTTTGTCTAGGAAGTCTATTTTGTGAGTTATTTATCATCTATCTCCCTAGAATAATATGTTGTAACAAATGTTTCATGTTTAATAACAATATTAGTTGAGGCAATGCTAGGAACAAACGTGGAAGAGCTATAAACAAATTGAGGTTGAGGTTGTCGTGGTTAAGAATTGTAAATTTTCTCGAATATTGGCGTATATTTATCCATACATGTGAGACCTAAGATTGTCTCATTTATTTTAACTAGGCCTAATGCATCGAGACTTCCTTGAAGTTTTCTCAAATAGCCCCGCACTCTCTTGAACTTTTAAAAGTTTCTATCGCCCTCCTAAACTCGCAAAATCGTACCTATTAGCCCTCTTCAACTTACAAAAATGCACGACTTTGCTCCCTAAATGTCACGTGTCGACTGCTAATTGGCCTGACTTTTAAAAAAATTCATTTTTTTCATCAAACCATAAGTTGATATGTGGAATTCCTAGGATTAAAGGCACTTTTTATACAAGTTTAGGAGGGTGAGAGGTTCTTATAAACAAGTTAAGGGGGACGAGAGGAACTTTTGAAAATTCAGGGGGGTGAGGGGCTATTTAGGACAACTTCAGAAGGGTTCTGATGCATTAGACCTTTTAACTACATAATACTTTGATATATTAATAGTTTCAGCGTTATGAATGAGATGATATACTTTTTCTGGGTGTACTAGATCAAAAGTTTATGAAATTTTTTACTACTTTTCTGGTTGCTTGTGGCTTAGTCTCAACCTGACCCGACCCCTTATATTTCTCTTGCTTAGATATATATCATTGTCCTTTGCCCGAAAATAGTTTGAAAATATGCACCATTGTGGTATTATATATAGCAAACTAGTCAATATAAAAGACAAATTTAAGAAATAATTTAAAGTATCATCCTCAAGTCATTAATTGAACAGAGATGAGTGTTAGATGAGCTTAAAAAACAATTAATTTTTGTGATAAGGGATGTAGAGAGAGATCCATCAAAGATCTTAAAAACTTCAAAGATACTTTACATCTACGTATAAAGAGAACAACCTAAAGTTGTAATTCATGACCTTCAAAAAGATCCTAGCTATAGGTTTAGGTTCCAATTCCTAAAGTTGTAATGTTTTAGCATGGCAAGAGTGCAAATGCCAAAGGACCTCGTAGAAATGATTGGATTCTCATAGGTCGTATTCAAACTCTATACAAGTTTTGCCACGCATATTAATAAGACTTAAAAAGGTATATATGTATGAAAAAATATCGAGTTTGAATTCCACTTGTGAGAATTCAATCAGTTAACCAATCAATCAAGCCTAAATCTCATGACTTATAAGAACTCAATTGTGCTTACAGTATCTAACTATCACTACAAAATATTATCGAATATTACCATCAAATCTATGAAGAGGCTTGAATCAAATAACTATTACTCAATGCCTTGCGATGTTTAGTTTAAGACTAATATGGTCGTCAAAATTTGAAAAGAATTCCAGAAGTTTATTATTTTACTCAGTTGATTTACAGAAAAGTGTCTCCTATTTATATAAGAAAAGACGAAAAATAAAATACAAAATCATAAGGGATGAAGGAAAAAAAAGGTATACAAACAACAAAAAAGAAAGGCTAATTTAACTATATTCAAACTAGGAAGGGAAAATCAATCAATTTCATAGATTTACTGTCATCATTAAATTTAACTTAAATTTTAGAGCGTAATGTATACTTAAAAAGAATGTTTTAAGCTTATCCACACTTTAATTCACATCACTCAATTTTAATTTCATTAATTTCAACCTATAAACCCTTAAGTGAAGAATATTTTTCTGTTATGGCAATTTCAACGCCGTCCTTGTTTACTAACATCACGCATGACAAAACATAAGAGACTTATAAGGTTTAAGAACATAGTACATTAATTTGGAGTTTTCGATATTATCGCTTTTTATTTTGATTCATTAAGCTCTCAATCAATTGGAACCACACAAATAACTATAGGGTTGCTATTTTATTTGGACACTGACTTGTTGAAGTCCGCTTTAGATAAGATGGAGGTGACAAGAAAATTATAATATCTTTGTGATTTGATTAAGTCTGATCTAGTTTATATTTTTCATATTTTTTTTAAAAACTATAAATATAAGTATTTTTAACAATAAAAATTTTGTAGTTCTCATTAAAAGATCTACTAGTTGATTTGTAAGTAGATTTTGATTACTTATCTAGGTATGATCAATCTCTATCCCAAGTTTCATTTTTTTAAGTTAAAGACATGTTTGAGGTACTAATTCGTAGTTAGGTCTAGACCTGTTCAAGAAACTTGTGGCCCGTCAAGCCCGTCCAAGCCCGTCATATGTGTGTCGGGTTTGGACATCATTTTTTTTATTTAAGCTCGGCCCGGTCCAAACCCGTAAAAGCCCGCTCATATGTTGGGTTGGGTTTGGTTTTCATTTTAAAGTCCAAGTCTGGCCTGGCCCGAATACTAATTTTATGTAATATTTTAATTATATTTAAAATATAATTATATTATTTTACTACCATAAATAAAAGATTACACATTATTTTAGTATATAATTGTGTGATAATACCATGTTAAAATATAATAGCATTCATTTTTGTACATTAATATTTTAATTTTTTATTAATTGTATTTTTCTAAAAAAATTTAAAAAAAAAATATTTTATGTCGGGTGGGTTAGGTCGGGATTGGGATTGATCTTTTAAACCCAAACCTGGCCTGACCCAAGCCCGCATATGATTTCTATGGACCGGGTTGGGTTTGGATAGACATTTTCAAGGACCGATCCGACCGAACCCGACCCAAACCCGGCCCGGCCCATTTAACAGGTCTAGTTAGGTCTAATTAGATCCAACTAAAACCCGTTACAACGAGGCAAACTTCCTTTCATTTTAATTGGGCATAGGATTTGAGTAAGTATTGTTTTAGTAGATTAAAAAAATTCCGATTAAATACATTCTTAGAAAATAGAAAATTCAAGTTAAATTTGATTAAAACCCCAACATAACATCGTGTATTTTCAATCAATTAAGTGATGTATTTTTACCCCTATAGTTAGTGTACTTTGTTTAGGGTAATGTAGGCATGCTTATTGACGATTATTCATTGAATTATTTAACAAAAAAGGACAAAGTTAGGAGCATAAAAATGTAAGTACAATTCAAACACTTAGCACCACTCTACCCTATAATGCAAAATTAATTATTCGTAATGACAAATGGTCCTTCACAATATATAGAAAGATTATGACACTTTACTACCATAAGATTTTTTGGACCACGATGAATAATAGCAGTAAATTAAGGTCATTGTTATTATTGATATGCAGCATTCGTTAGTTGTTCATACCGTTAATTGTTGCTGATTTATTTCTATTATATAACATTTTTTTGAATAATTATATAAATTTTGAAGGGATTAAGTTTCAAACTCAAGACCTCCCAATTCTACATTAGATGTATTAGGAGACGTTGCTGATTTATTTCTATTATGTAATATTACCAATTGATTTTTGGTCAAGTGGTACACATTCCAATGTGTTGGTGGAACGTTTTGAATTCAAAACCCAACCTCTTCAAAAATTTACTAATTATTCAAAAAAATATAAAAAAATACTATTGGTAATTCAACGTTATAACTAGTTTTAATGTTGAAATTAGAGGTGTTCATTGGACGTGTTGGGCAGGGTTTTGTCAGACCGATACTAAAAATGCCTTGCCCAAATCCGGTCCAACTCATATAAATAGTTTACTTGGGTTAGGTTGGGCCAGGTCTAAATCTAAAAATCGAATCCCAAGTCCATTCCAACCCGTCCATCAATAAATACATTTTTAAAAAAATTAATTATTATATATTTTTTAATTATTATTATATAAATGTTTATTTTTAAATTAGAAATAGAAAATTTGGGTCTGGCCGGACTTGGATTTTAATATCAAAATCAAACCCAAACCATTATGTGTCGGGTACGGGTCGGGTTTATATTAACGTATTTTTTTCCAAACCTGACCCATTAACATCGGGCCTGGGCGGGTTAGTCGGGCTTGGGAAAACTTGTTGAAATGATGAAATGCAACTATTGAGAATATTTTGAAGCATCTATTTAGTTTAGTTGTTGATCATAATTGTTAGTATTCATAATTGTTGGTATTCGTCAATTAACTTTGTCTAAAAATACTAAAAACAATAGTAATAAGATATTTAGGGTTTTTTATTGTTGAAACGAAAAAAAAGTAAATGTTAAG